>CAAKHG010014706.1:0-11126 GCA_901007715.1 Dactylopterus volitans
GTTTTTTCCATGGCGCAACCTCTGGGTGACTTGACTCTGGACCGGTGCCACGCAATTGTCTACTCTTGGCATTAAAATCTTTTACAGGCTCTTATACCGATTTCCTTTTCCTTGATTGAGGAAGGTGTCTGAGGCCGGTATTGTTTTTATTTTAATGTGCAATACTATTGAAACCCGTGATGACAGTTGGAGTGTATTCTTGAACCTCTGGAATAAACATGCACACACAGTAGAAATGGGCGGCTGTCTGCCAGATCGTATCTCTATTTACATAACCTGAAGAAAAGAGATGGTGAAGGTAAGATATTGTCATCTTGGGTCTGTCACATGAGTACTATCAGTTCTTTAGTGACAAATGCAGGCAGATCTGCAAGAAATCCTTTCCACTTCACCCAGCCCATGATTAGAGTAAGTGGAGGTGGTTGAGATAATCAAACAGTTGATAGGCTTTGAACACTGCCTCTATTTCCCGGTCACCTTAACCTCCCATCTTGCTGAACCAGACAGACTAGAAAATGGCTCAGTGATGAATATGAAATTGCTGTCGTAGTTGTCTTTTCTAAATAGCTGTTATGGAACCTGGCTTCTTTGGATGTGATACCAATTACCTTAAGTGTTTTTGTTGTTTTTTCTAAGAATGGGACATTTTTATTAAGGTTAAAGAGGAAAAATCTCCAAGCTCCAACTTAAATTCACCACTTTTACTTATGTGGCCTAATAACAAGCCAGGCAGCTGAAGCTGGAATTTATGTCCTTTTTTTTTCTTCCACAGTGTGAACTTTACCCCAATTAACTGGTAGCGTAACAAGGAAATTGCAGATATGAGCCAGGGATTACTGACTACCCAATTAAGAATCTCATCTGTGGCATTTGCATATGATCCATGACCTAAGTGATGATAAACTCTATGTAATAGTTTATTCCTCTTTCAGCAAAGCTCAAGTATGTATGTTGTGGTGGTGGTGTTCCCCTGTAGCCTTGTAGAGCCATAGCCTAAAGGGAGACGTGGCTGACACCTTCACTCCTTGATGGGGCCAATCTCAGCACCCCAGAAGCTCTTTTACCTCCGTTGTCACTATTTTCCCTCCCAGAACGAATCCCAACAAGATAGCAGCTTGATATTGGTTAATCAAACTCAGAACATTCTAAAGGACGGGCCTTGTTTTGTCAAACATGTCAGTGCATGTGTTTGGATTCACTGAGCTGAGAGAAAGGGAGGAGGGACCGTGTGTGTGCGCTGGTCTCTTTCATGCCTGTTTGATTTGAGGGGAGTGGTTGGGTTTGACGTCACTCACTACGGAGTGTCACACCATTCTCAGCTCTAAGTTGCTTCCTCCTCAGCAGCACAGTCATACAGCAACACAGCTCGTCTCTTTCTGGGAGGATGTGTTGGAGGATTGTGACCTTACCATCAAAGTCATCTTAAAACATTAAGAGGGCTGTAAAAACTTTTTTTTTTTTAGGCTAGTCTTTGGTTATTTTTTGTTTTTTCATTTTCAGATTTTGAGTAATGATGGTGTGAAGTTCAGAAAGTAAACCTTATACAGCACTGGGATTTTTTCCTCCTTGAGAAAAGGAAATGCCTACTGTTACTAGGTATATGACATTTCGCTCATCAAAAAGATTTAAATTCATCAGGTAAGGTGGACTTTTCTTTTTTAGTAGATTTATTAAGTTGTACTTTGAATTTATAGAGCCCCCCCAAGTCTTGTTTTTCATTTAGTTCTTTGGTCAAGGACATTTCAAGGCAATTTAAGCGAGAAGTGTAGTATACTCTGCTGTGCTCCTTCTACAGTACTGCTTTTATGTTTGTTGTCATAGCAGACTTGCTGAGGCTTGTCAGTCGTAGAGCGTAAACCCACAGCGATCAGCTTATGAAGGCATCCATGAAGTACGATTATACAACCGCGGCCAGCGGTCTGACACGTCCATATTTTTAATAAAACTTTCTGATCTTGGGAGGATAAAAATTTCCCAGTTTTGTTTGGGGGCTGGATGATAAAAGTTGCAACAGGTGTATTTACTGAGACGGTTTAAAGATATTTGAGCGGAGGTTTTTGTTGACTTTCCATCGTGACGCCATCCTGTTTTATTGCCCTCACCAAGGACGTTCTGTTTTCATCTGCCGCTTCTAGTTGGTTGGTTTCTCAGCCGTGTGACGCAGAAGCTACAGGGCCGAATTACTCTGACTTTGTAGTGGTGAAGCTCAGGCAGAGGAAGAACCTGATAATTTTGGTGCAGAACCATTTTTAACACGCTGAAAAATGCTTTATTTCAAAACTGACCTTGGCAGTGGCCTTTGCTTCAGAGTGCCCCTCTAATTTTCGTGTTTTCATCAGTCATCTATTTAGGTCCACCAGTCATCATCAGGGTTACATGTGACTATGAAAGTACTGCTGTAGACTATTTCTGAATACAAGTTTCCATAGAGGTGATGCTTATGCAGTACGATTCCCCAACACAAGTCGTACAGGCTCATCACAACATCAACTGAAAGTGACTCTATGTTTTGCGTGTAGCTGAAGCCATGTTTCTTCTGTTGTCCAGCAGCTACCCGGTAGAGAGCAGCGGTGGCGGGCTGCCGACAAAGGTGAAGAAAAGCAGGAGCAGCCCGATCAATGGCAGCCTCAAGAAAGCCGAGTCCAGGAAAACCTTGAGCCTGGAGGCAGCCCAGCTTGAGATCCAGCAGCAGCATAAAACCCTCACCAGACAGCTGGCTGTCAGGTATGACGGCCTTCCCCGACTGACAAAACATTGGGAACACATCTCAGATGAAAGCCAGCGTGTTTTAACAGCAACACAAGTCACACAACTACTCCTTCTCAAAATTCAAGAGATGATCTCCCTTCACTGTATGTTGTTGTGTTCTTAGATTACAGATTCCACATAGAAATGTTTTGCTCCGTTTTAGAAATGCATAAAATGATCCGTTGCCTATAGTGACGAGTCTCAGCTATGTATCACAAGACCTGAGCCAACTCAGCTGTTGCCGCTTCGTGACACACTCATGACTGCACAGGAGTGGTGGACTGGATGCCCACTCACATGATTCAGATGTTAGAGGTGGATTTGTGCTATTTGCCGGCGTGAAGGGCCGTCTCCCTCTCCGCTGCTGCCTGTGTGACACTTAAGCCAGCAAATGGGTCTGAAAAAAGATGGTTGGCATCAGCATACTGGCCTGTGTTTGCTGTTTGACAGCGACTCTTATCAGTGAGCAGTACTATGATGCCTCCACGTTTAATCGGGCGTACGTGCACTGATGTTGACACCATACATTTGCATATCGTACAAATCATTTTAGATTCCCTACTTTTTTTTTTTTTTTTTTTACGTTCATGTCTTTTGTCATGTTATTTACGCTCTACCAATTGATAGCAACTATGAGTCTCTAAAGGAGGGTTGTGTCGCATAAAGAATAAAAATGCAAATTCTTCATAGCATTGTGGTTTGGCGTCACCGTGGTTTTGCATCCTCCTACACTCTCACAACCCTGCTGAAACTTCCTTTTAAAGTGACATCCGAGCTCTTTGTCTCAGCAGGTCGCAGACCTTCGATGTGGACAGCAGAAGCTTTGAGAGGACGGAGAGCAGCGGCACACAAAGCGTAAGCACACCTTTTGATGTCATTTTAGATATTTGAAGGACAGGAAGCATTTTTTACCCTTATCGGGTGAATGAAACATTTTTGTAATTTAATTGAATGTGTATTTGGCCTCCACTTTACTACTTACTCTACGTGTCACTTAGAGCTCCTTATACTTGTGTATATAGGCTTTATACATTGTTATCTTCTCTCTTTATAGAGTTTCATAAAGCACAACAAGACATTCCACAAGTTGTTTCCAGACATTCCTGAGAGCGAAGATTTGATTCATGGTATGTTCAGCAGAAACGAAAGGAAAAGTTGATGGTTGAATTAATTATGTACATGCCTCTAAATGATGGTTACCTTCCTTCCCAGCATACATCTGTGCCCTGCAGAAGGAAGTGCCCTATCACGGTCGACTGTACATCACCGACAGCCATGCCTGCTTCTACTCCTCAGTTCTGCTCAAGGACACGAAGGTAGGCAGCCCCGCCTCTGCCTCCATTTTTGTTTTTTTCCCTCTAACGGGAACTCCACACCAAAGTTCCACTGAAATAAAATCTTGTATTTTTTCCGCGTGTGTGTGTGTGCGTTTGTGGCTGCGTGCTGTGGCAGGTTGTGATTCCGGTGTCCTGCATCCACATCGTGAAGAAGCAGAACACGGCTTTGCTGGTGCCCAACGCTTTGTCAATCCGAACCACAGAAGGAGAAAAGGTCGGTTTCTCTCGCTCGGCCGCCCCAATAAACCTCCATTAAAGTCCGTTTGATGTGTGTGAGACAGGTTTATGTCTGAATCCATCCATTTGGATACAGCCAGCTCATTACCGCTGTGTATTTTATGGTTCAGGCCTGTCAGCAGAGCAGGTTGCTAATATTCTGTCTATCCTGTCGTTGCCCAGTACCTGTTTGTGTCGCTGCGGAACAGAGAAGCCTGTTTTCAGCTGCTGCGCTCCGTCTGTCCTCAGCTGGAGGTGAGTGGCTCCCACCTAACGTTCAATTCAAATCACTTTCTTTATCCCATGGGAATAGCTTAAAAGACCTAGGATTAAGAACATTAACATGACATTAACGCTGTCAGACGCACAGTTCTGCCGTTAACAAAAGGTGTAAGGAACAACGTCACGGTTTGAACATTTTGATCAGATTGTATATCAGTGATAAGCATCAGTACAGTCGTCTTGCATCACAATGGAGTAGGAAAGTACGCTCTTTGT
The DNA here is from genome assembly GCA_901007715.1 of Dactylopterus volitans. Lineage (NCBI taxonomy): Eukaryota > Metazoa > Chordata > Actinopteri > Syngnathiformes > Dactylopteridae > Dactylopterus > Dactylopterus volitans. The sequence continues at coordinate 4,800 of CAAKHG010014706.1, forward strand.
TCCTCAACTGTCACACTTCTTGCGACATAGTGCACATTTTCACCACAGTTTCTCAGTCTTTGAGTCTTTGAGGAAATGAACACATTTTCCCCAGATACGTCACATCCTGCTGCGACAAATTCGCATCTCCTAAACTTTTTATTTTTGAATCGAAAATTGAATAAACTGTTGGAGCACCCAAGACTGTCAAATGAATTTGAACTAATGCTGGTTCTTTTGTTAAGATAGAAATGTGAACGCACATATTAATTATTTCTTTCTGTTACAGGACGCCAGCACGAATAGCAGCCCTATCTTCTCCTCAGCTGAGAACAGCTTTGAAAAGAGCAAACTTGTGGTAAGGCATATCATTTTTAGTGCAAAAATTGTTCACAACACTCTCATCGGTCTTAGCATTTTAATAGGAACGCATACACACCAGTTGTTGGTATTCCTGACCATAGCGTTTTCCATAGCGGCACATTCAATATCTTTATTTCTCCTTCCTTCCTTCCTTTTTCTTATCTCGACAGAACTCCAGCCAGTCCAGTCTGGACGACAGCTTTGACCGTTTTGATGGCTCCGAGTCCCAGTCGTCTCACACCAAGCCTCTTCACAGACCACTCCGAGGTGAGAGGTCAACATGAGCCCTTAATCCATTAAACTTATCTGCATACGCCAAGCACAACACTGGTGTTTTTACGTTTAAGCAGGCTGTCATGCTAATCATCAGCGTATGACACTGATGGATAGTTGGACAAACATTTTTGTTTTGGTGCCACTTATCGCTTGTTTTCATGTCTGTCTTAGTCAAACATGCAGAGTCCCAAGTCCAGTAACCGTTTAACATTGATTCTGTCTCCCGCCCCCTCAGAGGCAGTGCCTAATGGAAACGGCTCCACTTTCAGGAGCCTGCGAGTGCAGCAGAGTGATACCTCATCTTCAGAGGAGCTCTCAGGATCAGGTAATAAAAAGATGCCCGGTTGGCAACGGTTATCAGCGATCCGCAAAATTGGATGGGTTTTGCTGGTTTAATTTGTAGTAAAGTTAATAGTACTTTCAGAGACACCCGCGGTGTCTTTCTCCCCGTGTTGTTCACAGCTTTGACTTTCGCATGTCTGTCGCCTCGACAAAAAACGGGTATCATGTATGGATAAAGCGGCATAAAGGCGCCTCCTACCAACACCTGACGTTAATATTCATGCTGCTCATGCACTTGTCCTCCCGCAGGCTCAGGTGGCTCAGCCGGATCATGGGTGTGGAATGTGAAAGAGAAGGCCAAATCCATGCTGGTTCAGAGGGAGGCCAGCACCCTCAACACCCTACTCTTCATATACTTGATATTGTAAGCGCCACCTCTCCGCTTCCTCTCCCCCTTAATCCAGCGCGTTATCTTCCCATGCTGATCTAAATCTGCCGCTCATTTGTGGAGGTCACGCGACTTGAAGCAAAAGTTTTAAGAGTGCCAGAAACCTGTGCTGGTTAATGAGTCACCCTTTTTAATCCGTTTCAGAACCCTTTGACCCTTCGGTGTAGTGCCTGTTTTATTGACAGTTCTGCTTGAGAAATCGTTAACACCAGTCGCTGCTGTGTTGATTGTTTAGTTCTTATTGGACCAATAAAAGCTTTCATGTATGAGGAGCTTTTGGCTGCAGCTAATAACAAGGTGTCGTCTCCTGCTGGTTTCAGGGTCGTGCTGCTGCTGCTGTCTTCAGGCTACATCGGTTTGCGTATTGTGGCCCTGGAGGAACAGCTGACATCCCTGGGTGCGCTGTCCGAGTTCACCTTACAGAGCGGGTACATGGTTTTTACATTGCTTTCACTTACTTTGATTTGTTTCTTCCTTTCTTTCACTGTCATTTGTTTTTCTTTCTTCCTTCCTGTTTAACTTCATTTGGTTCTGTCTGTTGTGTCAGATCTGAACTGAGCCGTGCAAAGATCCTCCAGTGATTCACCTCTGTTAACACACCTGATGTCAGATCTGTAATTTCATAAGAGTTGGAGAAAAAAATGACTCGCCTCACTAAGTCACTGAACTTGATGGGATGATCACACACATGCATTCATACATACACACACACATTCATACATGGCCAGCGGAGCTTCATTAATGTTCTAATTGTCATAGTCTTTAGTTATCTAATTGATAGCTAGAACATTTGAATAATTGTTTTATGGTGTCATCTAACTGGCTTTTGTTGGGTTTCGATTTTAACTCGGCGTGTTCATTCCTGTAACAGGTGCGGCCTCGCTGCTTGGAAACGAATTGCTTTGGTATTCTGTGAGGCATGTTTCAGCAGAAGCACTCACTGATCCCATTTTTGTCTTTTTTTTCATAGGTACCAGCAAGACACATAACACACGGCGACCGAAGGAGAGACTGGTTGACTTGTGATCGGATGAAAACATCGGCCTTTTCCAGCAGAACCCCCACGGGAGATTTTTCAATGTACTCCAGGACTGTGCTCCCGGCATGGCCGCGGCTCTCGGCTAGAGGAAGAACGGCCACCCCGTGCAATTTTCAGAGACAATGTGTTATCTTGAAGGGCTACACTTCCTCCTCGAGCAGCAGAGGACATGCCACGGCGCCGCCGCGCAGAGCCCAGCCAAAACGCATCCGCGCACGCCGCCTGGTTGCGGCGCGCGCGCGCGGTCCAAAACCAAAGCCAAGCGGCTCTAACTTTAACAAGGTGCCACTGCAGGGACACGAGACCTGGCAGGAACTGTCTCCCCGCCGGCGCCGTCAGTCGCCCTCCGTATATACCCATCCTCCCTCAGCATGCGGTCTGAACAGGGCTACACCAATCAGCATTAGCCAGCTGTAGCGCGTGCCGTCATTGCGCCTCGTTCGGCGGGGACGTCGCGCTACGCGTAGCCAAAGATGCACACGGCTGCACGCCGTCTGCATGAGTGCACAGGGGAGACTCTGAGTTTCCTCTCCATCATTTACCCTGCAATCTCTCAGCAGCGCGAACAAATCTCGCCTGTCCCGTCACTCGCCAGCTGCTGGGTACTTTGTTCTCTTTTTGAATGTTTTCTTTTCATCCTCATCAGTTCCCGGTTGAAGTGATGACGATGGCTCAGCTCCTAAGATTCAGATCAGCCGCCGAAGGCTCGATTACTCTCCTGATGGTCTCCTCCTTTCTCTCTTTCTCCAGTCAGCAATGATTGCAGTACGTCTCTCTCCTCGTCTTTGGCGTGATTTAAACCCGTTTAATGATCAATGCTCAGAGGTCGTTCTCCATCCAGCCTGCCGCTGGATGGACGCATCATCAATGCACACATCTACAGTGTAGGGCAGAAGGACGTCGTCTCCGGAGACGTCGCTGTGTTGTCTTTTTTTTTTTTTTTTTAATATATTTTGTTAGCGTGTGGCTTTTGTAAGTGTGAGCTCTTGTCTGGTCCAGATGTCCATCGTACTGTCTACCAGGAGGAGAAACGGCCGCGCTGTGTTCAAGGACAAGCCTCTCGAGAACCAGCTGGCGTTTTCTCGAATTTTCAGGTTATTTAAAGTAGCACCGATTAATGTATTTCTACATGTTGTTGCACGTGTCTGCAATATCGGCACCCGACTGAAACTGTACACGCGCCTCCCTCCCGTCAGCGGAGGGGAGGGAGGATTCCAAAACACACTCGCTGACAAGGTCCGAGTTTCATCAGCAAAAGAAGAAAAGCGGTCCCAAAAAAAAAAAGAAACAAAAAAAAGAATCAATATGCAAAGAAATTTATTATGCATGGCGAAATGTAATTATCTTTTGTGTGCTGTTTTTAAATGGAGCTTGATGTTTGTGGGTAAGAAATTGTGTTTAAGGAAAAGAAATATCGATAATGTGAGTGAAAGGAAACGGCTCAATGGAGCGAGCGCACTTTACTTAATGTGTCGTGCCTGACGCAACCCGAGACACCACACGTGGACGGAGGAACCAACGGCCCCGCTGGCGTTCTGTGGTATCCGACGGTGCTAAGACCCTTTTTTTTTAAAGTTTTGTTCACTCAGGGGTGTTGGTCACTACCTGCTATGTGGATTTAGGTGGTGGGGGGGGGTTTTTTCCCCCTTTTTGAAGTCTAGCGCTCAATGACGGGGGCAGGCGGGGGTTCACATTTTCTTTGAGGGAGAGCAATCACCACTTTACATCCATGTTCACTTTATCGATCGATGGAACTGGCGTCGGACCCTCGGAATGTTCTTGGTTTCCTGTCTCCACCTGGGCCTCCCCTCCCTCGCCCTTTTATGACCTGTTTAAACTAGCCTAGCAATGCATATCCACACCTCAGTGAAAAGACGTCACCCATGCGGAAGCTCCTCCTGACGCGATGTAGCGAAGCAAAACCACAGGCTGCATCTCGCTTCAGGAGGAGTCTCGTACTTGATGTACAACTAAGGTTTTTTTCTTTTGTTTTGTTTTTTTTGGTCAACATGTACATACACAGTACTGTCGATTTCCTGTAACCCCCCACCGAGGGGCAGCACACACATCCACTGTCCTCGAACAGGACTCAAATGCAAGAATCTCAATGATGAGGGCAGTATTTGTGTGATTTTTGCACTATTCAAAGTGTTGTAAATAATTTTGTATCAGTTGTCAATGTCCTTAATTCAGCTATGGCCCTATATATATTTATTTGCATTCTGTGTAATTCAAAGTAGTCTCTGTGAGATGGCTTTGCTATTGCTGAAAATAAATCAAATGTTGCAAAGTAAAGCGATGACGTTGTTTTCCATGACGACATTTGACCACGACACGCTGAAACGCAATCGGATTGAAAGCAGAGGAAAAGATCCCAAAAAATATTTCGACTGTCTTTAGCATCAGGGGCCGTAACGCTTGTGAGTCTCAGTGCAGGTGCCCGGAGAAGACGGAATTCACTTTGGTTAAATCACAACGGCTGATTCAAAAAACATCAGTGTACCTGCCGCGGTCGTTGTTACTCCTGTAACATCTGTGCGGGTGTTACCTCACTCTTGCGTTAACCGTCACGTTATATTTATATTTATGTGTGTGTGTGTGTGTGTGTGTATGTATATATATATATAATTATATATACATACATATGAGAGAGGCCAGCATCCAGTTTTTAATGAGACTTCCACATCCTAAGACTTAATGATTTATCCTCATGGCACAGCGGGAGCTCCTCCTGATTTGCTGCACGTGTGACGGCTGAAACTCTCTCATGTCGCCTGTTACATTACATTCCGCTCCACTCCCATCTCGCTCCCGACGCGCCAAAGAGCGACGTACGGAGCCACTTTTGCATCATGGAAACCGCCCTGTGTGTTCACACACACCCTTGCATTCCTCCTCAATTAAAATGCGCCGCCTTCGTTACCCACAAGGCAACTTGCCATTTCCTCTGCTGTGTGTGTGTGCGCATGTGTATCAAAATGTGAGCTGTTTTCTGATATAAAAAACACAAGGATTATTAATAAATCCTAACAATAAATGTAATTATCTTAAATTTTATCTTAAATGGCCTTTATCCAGCTGCTGGAACTGCAGGTTTAGTTTGACAGAGCAGAACTTATGAGCTTTTATGGTGATCCTACAGTTTTGGAAATATCTGTACAGGTGACTGAATATCAGGCCTCATAGTCATTTGATTTAACTCCAGGGATGTGTGATTAAAATCATAAAAGCAGCAAATCTTCCTTGTCTTCAAAGTTAGATTCATCATTAATAAAGACGCTACTTGAAGATAATCTAAACGATGCAGTCATGTCGTTCTCTGCCGTCAACAGCCAAACGCTTTAATGAATTCTGTTTCCACTGAATTAGTTACACAGATGAGAAAAGCCCGTTAAGATCAGTCATCGCATGCATTCTGAGGATGTCACGGATGTCACACGCGCGCGTATGTTCCCCGCTTGTGCTGCGCGGCGTGCAATTGTTAAGAAAAGGTGTTAAAAAAAAAGAAACTGAAAGAGCTCGCGCGGGCTCTCCTACGCTGTGCAAGCTGCAGAACAGCGACACCTAGTGGAGCATCTCCTCCATGCCAACGTTGCAACATAACGCCACCTGAATGATGTCACTTTCAGAAGTCCCTTCATGAACGATTGGCGTGAGCGCGGGGAGCAGCGCTGATTCACACAGGAGGCGCAATTACATGTTTCTAAAGGTAATCGGTGACCGGACAAATTGTCTCCCCGTGGTGAGGAAGCTGGGCGTGAGATGTGAGAGGCTCCACCTATGCAAATTCTCAGATTTCTCCCACACCCACACCCACAAACACACACACACACACACACAAAAAAAACACGTGTCTTTGATCTCTGTTTATTCTAGATACTCAGCAGCAGCAGCTCGTGCGCTAAACCAGCGTGTGTGTCCATGTCGTTCAGCTGTCGGG
>CAAKHG010014709.1:0-16809 GCA_901007715.1 Dactylopterus volitans
TGGTAAATAAAAAAAAAAATATATATATTTATATGTATATATACATATATATATATAAAGCATGTATCTGACTTTGTGTTTCCATCCCAGATATGTCAGCTCGGAGTCCTGGAATGAATTACCAGTCCAAGTCAAACTTACACTTACTTGCACTTCTGACCCCTCAACATCAACATGGTCCTTCACACGGGGAGCGGACTGAAAATCCGGCTTCGTATTGGGCTGTGTTGATTTTAACTCTCTCTGACAGATGCAATAGCACTTTTTGCAGATATACTGACAGAGCTGTTAGAAACCTGGTCAACTCATATTATGGGTGTATGCTCACGGATCTCACATGTTTCTTTCACTATCAAACACTGCCAAACTCAGCCGTGCTCCATCTCACCCTGAGCCAGATATGATCGCCGCTTTTATCGCATCCCAGCTTGACTACTGCAATTCCCTTTTCATCTGCCCCAACAAGTGAGGGCCCATTCAGAAAGCTGCTGCAAGGTTCTTGATTAGGATGACTCACATGCCATCCATTTTACTGCCTTCACACAGGCTTTCCATCAGCCTCACGCAGTCAGGTGCCTGAATATATCCATGACCTGCTTAATTCTTGATTTCCAAACAGGGTGAACCGGTTGTTCCTCGTGCATTCATACATGAAATCGATGCTCTTCCCACACAGGTGTGATCTGTGGTCTCTGTCAAAGCCCTGATGCACAAGCGAAGGACTAATTTATTCCTACAGGACTTTTTTGTATCCTCACGTTTGTAAAGTGGGGGAAGTGGGGAGTGATGTGTACCATCAAAGCACCCAGTTCTGTACTTTTTCAGTGAAAAAAATACATGAACCAGAATCCACTATGTGATGGGTAACTCAAACTACCAGTTACTATCATGTTGTTCTTTGAGAGCAACTCCAATATAGTGGTCTATCGACAAATGGATAATTTTAGTTCGCTTTTACTTTGCAAAATTGAGAAATCAAGAATGTCTCCCTCGTCACTAGCTACACCCTTAAATATTCCCCATCTCCTGAGTGCAAAGTTTTCTCATCACGTCCTCCTAATGAAGGTGAGCTCACTCAAACAGTTAGGTGAATGATGTGCTCCTGAAAAACCCAAATTAAAAAAAATAAGATTCGGTCAGAAGTTGTCAAGAAAAATGCTATTTGGGAAACAGTGAGGCATGTGTCTGCCTTTCTTAAGTGTATTTTCTGCTGTAGCTCTGGTATCTGTTAAGGGACTTTGCTGAGGGAAAAGACAGCACCTGCAGACAAATTTCTGGTGGATCATCATTTCTGTGGAAGCGGGAGAAGCTTCATCGTCAGACTCTTGCAGCTGCCTGACGCATCCTCAGAAGGACTGGCAACAGTGGTGATTTCACGCAATGAGCGGGACACGTTGATGATGATGATGATGACGATGATGCACATATTATAGCAGAGCTCAAGACAACAATTTATCTGTGTTGCCTTTGCTTTCTCAGCTGACAAGCGAGTGTCTTCCTCATCCTGTCTCCAATGCTGCGGCCCATTGCCAGCGGCAGACTAATGAACAGGAAGAAACTCTTACCAGGTGACAAGTTCGGGTAACTTTGCAGCTGCATCATACATGTCCAAGAATCCATGTCTGGCTGCCTCAGTGAGTTCCAGAGTAAAGATGAATTATGATATATTACTGCAGACACAACTTGAGATTCCCACTATAGTGACTTTTAGCTTTAAAGCACAGTTCACTTGGGCTGACATCCATGACAGACAACTCAGCATGTCCGCGATTATGTCCAACGTCAGCATTCAGTTGGAATGAAGGGATGTGTGAAGGGAAATTGACTTGTTTTTCATGGTTTGTCACAGACCTGAAATTACAATTCATATTATGATGGCAAGGAAATAGGAGAGAGGGAGACATTTGTTTGTTGGTACAAGCAAGCTAATAAATGAATGCAGTGTTTCCCAATCCTGGTCCCAGAAGTTCACATTTCAGTCACTAGTTTGGGGTTGACACTCAACAACCAAGTATGAGTAGGAAAAGCACTTGCAGTACCACTTATAGTAATCAGAGTAATAACATTAGTGGTAGTAGTAACAGTAGTAGTAGCAGAAATAGTGTGTGTAGCAGAAGTGCTAGTTTAATGTAGCAGCATATCATCAGTAGTATAAGTAGTAGTAGTCGTAGTAGGAGAGATAGCATTATTTTTTTATTAGTATTATTGTTTTTATGTGTGCGTTGGTCAAACTGGAAAGAAATGACATTCGAGAAAGAATATACCTTTCATGTCGCCGTAAAAGTGTGCGTGTACGTAAAGGCCAGATGACATTTCCCTTTCCACCTGAATGGTACTCAGAGTGCTTTCATCTACCATGACCTCCTTCACCCATGTGGTGCAAGTTGCTAACCCACTCATCAGGAGTATCTTGCTCAAGGACACTTCGACAGTCTCTGCCAGCTTACGGGATCGAACCAGGCAGCCACTCTACCAGCTCAGCCGCGCCACCCTGTCTGTCTTAAAGTGTGGCGAAGCAGCTGAAGTCCAAGGTGGAGAAAGTTTAAAAGGATTTGTCTCTCCATTGGAAACCATTTTGATTTTTTTTTTGGTGAAGAAAGCTTGATAATTCAAAAAGCACAAAAGGTAGAAAAAAGTTGAATGGAAGCTAAATGTCCTTGAAAAGCTGAACGGTCTCTTTGGCACAAATGGCAAAGAAGTAGTTGGTGAATACGTGTGGAAGAGGAAGGAAAAAGTCAACAAAAACGATAGAGAACAGCGTATGAATTGTGTGCATGCCTCAGCCCCGGTCTGAGTTTCCCAGCTCCCAACTCTCTACAAACATGCGAAATAATAGCTACAGTGTACTGTAGCACCTCACCAATAACCTTCAGACAAAGGAAGTCTATAGACACATTCAAAGCCACACAGACCACGTGTGGCCAGCTGAGGAAGACAAAAGACTGAGTGACCCCCATCATGCGGTCTCACCTGACCAGGGGCGCCACACCCCCAACACACGTGATAGGCTGATCAGCGGGGCTCCCCCGCGGCTCCCAAAGGGGCGCCATGGCTCAGTCGGTAGAGCGGCCGTCTAGGAATCGTAAGGTTACTGGTTCGATCCTCGTCTCCAAGTGTTGACGTGTCCCTGAGCAAGATACTGAACCCCTGGTGGGCAGGTGGGAGCCTTGCATGGCAGCCGCCACTATTTTCAGTGTGTGAATGGGTGAATGGGTGAATGAGGCCATGGTAGTGTAAAGCCGCAGGACATCAACAGGGAGACATCGGTGGGAACAGTGAATCTGTTGCCCGTAGAAGAAACAAAAACGTCTTCTGAGATTCGGCTCCTCGTCCCATGTGGTTCTCATCTAATCATTGAAGTACCTGTGTATACCTTAATTACTTATTAGGCCTACAGAGTTCCCTCCCTGAATGCCGAATGACATGAACTACGTTGGCCATCCGGGCAGAAGATGAAGCCCAGAACAACGACCACCAACTGCCTCACCTAAGCAGGCCTGCAGACCCGCAGCATTGTCACTGCCGCCTGGCTGCGCTATTGTTAGTGGGAGATTCAATAGCCTGTTAAAATCAGTCCACCAGCAGTGAAGATGAAAAAAAACAACAACTATATTTTATAGGTATACAGCTACAAAAACTGTTCAGTAGATTACAGTTAAAGTGGAGCCCATCTTACTGCACTCCCAGTCTACTCAGTCAGACCGCAGCCTGCTCGATACTTCCTTGAGTTCTCCATTTGTGAACTTCTTCATTTAAAAGCGCAAGTCTCTAGAAGTTTAATTAATTAAGGTCTGAAAGCACTGACCACCTGTTAAAAGTGTTTTTGTGTGAGGGAGAGAGACAGCGGGAGAGAGAGAGACAGAGCTGCAAGGGTGTAACACAAGGTGAATGTAAATGATGGCTGTATTGATTTTGCATCAACAAAAGTGTGTTTAAACATCTGTGTGTGTGCATTCAATAGCAAACTGATCTCGTGGGACGGCACATAAATACCACAGAACTTTCAATGACATTTTGGGTCAGGCCTGCTCATGTGACGAGGCGGCTGCCAGACTTCCATCGTGGCTGCACAAACTTTCACATTACACAGTATGGAATCAATAAGTGAACACCAACATGGCCTAATGAATTGGCTTTATTCGTACACTGTTTATTGAGGCCAGGAAATGATGCCTCCTGTCCTTCTCTTGATGGGCGAGAACAACTTGAAAATCTCAGAAAGGAGACCACACTTCCAGCTATGCAGCTCTTTAATTCCCGGCTGGATTTAGAAGCTTGTCACTTGGCCGGAAGCATCAAATCAGAGGTCCACAAGCTCGGAATTAAGAACCCCAACGGAGCTGCAAAATAAGCCAGAGGGAGAGTGAGATAATGGAAGATGAAAGAAAGATCTCAAAGCTCGAAAAGATCTTCTTGATAAATAATAAATTGGACACGTTCTTCAGAGGGTGAATGGTGTTTGCGGCCTGCCGTCTGAGGTCATGAGTAGGTGAGTGAGTAGGTGAGCGAGTGGGTGGTGCTCCAGTTTAATGGGTCAGATGTCAACAAGGTTTGGAACCACTGCTACAAATGAGTAAACAGTGCATGTGAATGCAAATTAATTTAACCAAAGGAAATTAGAACTAATCCCTTTAATACTGTAGTGTTCTCTACTTGATATGTCAAAACTCTGATTTCTCAGTATTTTGAAACCATTTCAAAACCAGTGAAAAAGCTGAAGGGTAAACACGCTGTATCTCATTTATAGGTCCAGTGTCTAGGATTCACTCTGAATCTGCAGTTTGCAACTCGTCACCTGAAACCTCCCTCAGGAGAAACTATGTTGGTCTACTCTACAGGACCATCCATGCATGACTCCAAAGCTGAAAAATTTCAGTTCTGAAACAACTCAGATGACCACTCAGAATGCTTACTATCAGAAATAAAACAAAAAAAAACAAAAACATTATTGGCTCCTGCAGGGAAATTGATTTCTAGCCAACCTTTACTTGCAACAGTCAGGAAAGGCAAAACAATTGCTCAGTCTTGCGTGAATGTTCCTGGAGATAATGGAGGATGTACAACATGGATATGTAGCATAGCTCAAGTTTCATGTTGTGCAGCAGAAACATGGGAATGGATGAGAATGAAGCTGCAATGACCACCACATATTCTCTTTCTGCTCTCAGATTTATTTCTAGCAACAACTCTGTGGATATGTAATAATGACATAGCTCCAGAAGCAAACAGATGGCTGTGTGTTTTCTTCCCTCCAGGGATTTCTCCCTTTCTGATTGAACCATCTGAATGCTCTTGGTCCAGGGCATTTTCCACCATTAAGTCTCCATTAAGTGAAACATAAAAACTGCACTTGGAGGTTCCTCTTGCTCCTCCACAGTTCATCCATTATTGCAGATACTGTATGGTTTAAATCCCCTCTCTTCCATCAGGCTGTGTTCTGGACTCCTCCTCTCCTGCATCCTCCCTGAGTCCCCTCCATAATTAATGCTGTGTCAGTCACCATGATGCATTTGGCAGATATCGCTTGATCAGCAGGTGCGTGACGGCATCCATCATCAACTGAAGGACAAACCATACCGAAACGCTCTCTGCAAGCTTTTTTCATAAATAGAGCATGTTAAATAAGTTACCACTCGCAAAGTTTGACAAACAAAATGTGAAAGACGCTCACTTCGCCGACCTGTGCGTCACGCCACCAGATCCGCTGATACTCAGCTTGCTTGTTTTTCTTCATCGTGCAACAGACACGAGAGAAAATGAGCAAATGAAAATGCAGGAGCAAACTATTAGACCAAAACACACAGCTACTAAATCCAAATATGGTATCCTGCGCTTGCTCCTTACACACACACACACACACACACACACGCACACACAGGTCTCATTCACTGCTGATCAGAACACATTTTTTCTTAGTTTAGACTCCATTTAAAACTCAGTTGTGGATATTATGTTCCACTCCCGTTTGTCACGGATACGACACAGTGTACAACCTTTATTTTAATCCATGTATTTATCTTACTAGTATACATGTACCTGGTTTTAGTCAAATTGGCAGTGTGACTCAGACAAAAAGTGATGTTGCCCAGCCCTGTAGCAGATGAACACTGAGGAAAAAGTGTGTGTGTGTGTATGTGTGTGTATGTGTGTGTGTGCGCGTGTGTGCGCGTGTGTGCGCGTGTGTGCATGTGTGGCCAAAACCCACACGCGCTTTGCTTTACTCATGCGAGGGCTGTGTGTACGGAGCACATGCAGTGCTTTTCTAATTTTTTCTAAATGATACTGATGCGTGTGATCAGCTTCATAGAAACTTGTATCAAAGTGCAGAAATAAATATCAGACTGAACTTACATCAAAGTCAACCCTGTCATGTTTTCTGCTGTATGCTTTAACTAATGGTGTTAAAAAGCTTCTGGAGCTCATCCTGCAAACACATCTTTCAAGTTACTTTGTTAAGTTGCCGTCAAATAATCGAGCTGATCCTGCTAACTAATTAAATTCAAGCTCAGTTTCATCAAAGGAAACTGTTAAAATATTCACAAGTTTGGCTCATTGGCCCACTATCTTATGTGGTTTTTAAGATCATGGATTTTCACTTTTGCAAGTGATGGTCTAAGGTAAAATGTTGTTAAAAATGGCTTATTTTCAAGATGAGTTACTCGGAGTACCATATAACCCATTTTACTCTTGTTACATATCTTCTATGCTCTTATGATATATTTCATGACATTTGTTTTGGAGATATGTATATTCTAAAAATGCCAACATATGTACATTCACAATTTTTTTCTCAGCAGTGGACCAAGATGAAGAACTAACTTAAAAAAAAAAAAAATCACCATGAACAGTTCCATCTGATTGGAAAAACCGTATGTCAGTGATGAATGAGCAGAGTTGCGGATGCTTGAAATGTCAGCCGTGATATATTTGGTGACGTCTGCAAGCACTGGTGGTAACAGCAGGTAAAAGAACTTTAGGGACAGCAAAAAAAAAAAAAAAAATCTATTGTTGTTGCCAGCCAGGCAATCGTTTTTCCATCATTCTGTGAGTCTGATTTCAGGAGTTTGCAAACACCACTGCAGTCACAGATCTTCCTCCGAGGGATCGCAGTGACTTGCTCCCTCTTGTTTCATTCTTTTCAAAGTCGTCTGCTTTCAAAAAAATGTCAACAATGTCCGTTGTCTTCGAGACACCTGCAAACACACAGGAGCGTGCACCTGGCAGATGACCCGACACCCACCATCGACACCTCGCCCGTCATCATGGACACTCAAAAGCGTATCGATCCTCCCTGAGGATCCATGAGGGCAGGCCTTCCCATTCTGGACTTCATCACCGGGTTGAAATGGCACCCTTAAAAGAGACTCATCTTTTAACTGAACCAACATGCATCTGTAGCGTTGTCGGTGGAGGACGTGTTGGGATTCGGTGGCTATTGATCAGTTATGAACTGTCAGAAATGATCTATTGATTGATAAGAAATATTAACTCTAATTAATAGTAAAGTTCCTTGGGGCACCAACTTTTTTCATCTGGTCTTCTTCCACTTATCCGGGTCCGGGTCTCCGGGCACCAGTGTCCTGCCATCCCATCCACATTGCACCAGACCCATTTGGCTCTTTCTAGAGGTGGTGGGCCTGCTGGAGGAGGGACCCATGTCTCTGCCTCAGGTTGGACCTGCAATCACCAGTAATCACTGACAGGCCCCTCCCCCAGGCCCGGCTCCAGGGTGGGGCCCCGGTAACCCCCCAGCCAGGACACACTGGTCCTTTGGTGTTTTTCTTCCCATATGGGTCTTTATGGACCATTCTTTGTCTGACCCTCCACCCAAGACCAGTTTGCCATGGGAGACTCTACCAGGGGCCCATGGGAGACCCTACCAGAGGTTGTTGCCCTGGCAACATAGCTCCTGGAACTGAGGTTCAAAATGTAACCTGTTAATGCAAAAGTGAATGTGTTAACTTTGAGAAGACTGGTATCTACATTTCCTCTATCTGACACAGCGACTGAGTCATTCTGAGAACAGTGTGATATTAAACATGGCAGCATCATTGGCAGGTAATATTTCCACTGCATGTTGATCATTATTTTACTTCTGTCTGGTGTGGAAGTCCACACATTTGTGGAAAAAATACACAATAATAACATAATACATAACAAATAAATCACAGAAAGTTTATTAGTGATAATAAGACCTAGAACATTAATAAGTGTTGTTGAAAAGTAATTAAACTTTAACTTAAACCTCAAGTAAGTAAATTTCAGGAGTAGCAGGAGAGCTTATCAGTTATTAATTATCATTACCTTTGCATCTTGAGACATCATCACTTTGATTTAAAACGTGAGATGCAGGGACAGTCCACCCAGCACGCATGAAAATATTCCCCTCTGACACTTGCGAGGCCACCCGGGGCATCGCCGGTTCCACCGAATGCAAATGTTTTCCCAGGTTTCCCATCATCGCGTGTTCTGCAGCACAGCACTAATCGCAGAATCATTGGGCACAAATGACCCAGCCAGCACCTTGTGAGTCGATGTGTCTCTCGTCCGTCCCTGATCCTGTTTGTGAAGGAAGTGAGAAATGAAGTTGAAGGAGTTGAGTCTTCAGGTCTTTCCTCACCTTGTTTGCTGAGCATTCTGCTGCTCCTTGTAGCCCCATTCCCTGCCTCTCATGGTCCAGGAATAACTGCAGCCTGAGATTGAAGTGGTCAGTCATCACAGCTCCACCCCGGCCCTTTAGCACTTACCCGCTCATAGCCTCTCTCTTCCCAGCTCCTCTTTGTGGAGGAGCTGAGACATGGGGTTGATAAGATCCTTCACATCCTCCTCAAACTCATCCTCGACAGGACAAAGGAGAATGACCTTCACCTGCAAGCAGCTATGCCAATATCCCTGTCTCCTCTTCCTCATGGAGGGACATTGTTGCTGCCATCACTGTCCAGGACCCTGATTCGTTCAACAGGGAGAACAAGGATGTCGTTGACATGTCAAACATGTTCATCATTAACTCAACTGAATTTAACAATTCAAGTTAAATTTGGCATACAAGTCTAAACTGTAAAAGATAATTACTCATGTGACCCGCGCAGTTAGATGGCACACAGGGCAGAATTACTTCAAGAGTTCTTGTACCTTCATTTTTATTGTTGACCACATTTGCAACAGGTCATTATGACAGTGTGTAAGCTCCATGAAGGAGCTCATGTGCTTTCACAGTTCTCGGGCAGTTTTAACACAAAAATGATTATAAAAGAATGCAAAATACAGCATACAAAATATGGCAGTGGGCTACGGTTATCAACACACAAGAAATCCAGATAAACACATATTTTCCAACCATAAATCCACAAAAATAACTTCGTAGCTTACAGTGTGAATTGTAAGGGACACGTGCATTTCCAGAAACTTAGAACCACTTGGAACTTCCTGGAGATTGTTGTTTACATTTACACACAGTTCAAATGAATGTAAAACCTGTGGAATCTCTCACGTGACAAAATACAATAGCATGCTGTGGCTTTATGTATGCTAACATTAGCTGCCCGTGCAATTGGGAACACAGTGACAACGGCAACTGCTTTCAGACAGCTTTGGGGGGGCTCAGCTTGCAAAAATACCAAGATTCACTTGGTGGAGGGACAATAACATTAATCAAAGCTGCCATCTTGTGACCAAAATCCACAAAGCAAGTAAGACCACGGCAGCTCAATTACAGTCTGCTTTGAATTTTACTCACAATTAAACGATGCTACACTCAAAAGAAAACAACAATAACACGTGTGCAATATTTAACCAACTTTGAAAGCCATAATCAGCCTCAGTCGAAATGTGTATACTGTACATAGCTAGATCGACCACCTGGCTACAACCCCACACCAAACCAAAAATGGCGCAAAGGCAACTTCTCAAATGTTGAAATTGAGAAATCTAATTGTTTTTTGAAAATTATATGATACTATGGATTTGATGAGTTTCAGAAAAATGTGATAGTCGAAACAAAAGACTGAAATGAATGTGAAATGTTTAAAGAACACACCTGACCATGAATTAAGTTAACAGGCAACATTTTAGTGACATGACATGTGGGTCTCTGAGGTAAAAATGGGGAGGGCTCACCACTAGAACTGGCATATAATAGTGCAACAATTGAAGTAGAAATGTTTCACAACATAAAACTACAAAGAACCTGAGGATTTTGTAATCTGCAGTAAATGATATCATTAAAAGGTGAGGATAATCTGAAGAAATCTGTGTGTGAAAGGGTCGAGGCTGAAAACCAATATTTTATGGCCTTGATCTCTGGGCCCTGAGATCTAATTTTGTAATGACATCATTTTGTAATGCTCAGTTCAAAAACTTGTGTCTGTGAAGACAGTTAATCACATCCACAAATGCAAGCGGAAACTCTACAACGCAAAGAAGAAACTATATAATGCAGCGAGGCTGCTGCCTTCTCTGAGCCTGATCTCATCTAAGATGGACTGAGGCAAAGTGGGAAACTGTCCTGTGGTCTGACGAGTCAAATTGTGAAATTCTGCTCGTAAATCACGGATGTCGCGTCCTCGAGGATAAAGAGAAGAGGAACCATCTGGCTAGCACAGACTTCAAAGGCCGGTATCCATTATCGTATGGGGGTGTATTTCCGCGAATGGCATCATGGGTAAGCTGCGCATTTGTGAAGACACCATTAATGCTGGACCATACTGTACATACAGGTTTTGGAGCAACATATGCTGGCACGTAGATGTCTTTCTATCTCAGGAAGGGTCTTGTTTATTTCAGCCAGACGACATCGAACCACCTTCTGCACATACCACGACTGAACGGCTCCATTGTAAAGCCGAACATCAGGACGTCAGGAAATATGGCACCCGTCAACCTCGAGTCTTTTACATTACATGTTTAATGTTGAATGGGTGGTTGTTAACAGTTGGTTGAATATTTGTTTTGGATATTAAATGTCATCATTCTGACACAGAAACTCTCAGAAGTTGGAAACTGGTGATGTAGAGTAATGTGACTGCGGAGTGGTTCATTTGTAGCTTAGCATTATCTTTAATTACATGTAGGCCTCAAAAATCACAAAAGCCATGGGCATTTGTGGAAGATTAACATGCTGAGCAATATAAACACACAACAGCTATCATGGGGGTTATTTTCTGCCAGAATCCAAAAAGCAACGGAAAAATTTCATTGACTTTTTGCTGACTTTATGCTCTTGCTGCTAATTTGTAATGCTGGCTTGCTAGCATGCTAATATGGAGACCAAGTGCTAAACATTAGCAGCAAATAAGCTGTCAGTTCACTATCATAAATATTAGCTAATATGATGCACACAGTTTACAGTTTATGTGATGAAAGTTCACAAAAAAATAACAATTTCACATAAACGTGCAGTGAGAGACCCAACAAGACGAGACTTTCCTGTCTTCAAAATTGTTGCATAGCAGGAGTGTTCGGCTGATGGCGGATATAATTGTAGGAAGGAAAGCGTCTGATGTCAAACTAAACTTCGGAGCGTGTCGGAATGTTTGAACCTGAGAAGAGCCGCGAGTACTTTTTATGAGTGACCACACGTCTCCTTAATCATTTTTACAAGATTTCTAAACGAAACTCACATTCTTATTTAATTTGCTACTTGTTGAGGTTCTTCCTTAAGATTCTTAAGACGGCGTGAAGAGTCTGTGTGCAGTATTTTGTGCCTCTCCTCTAGTCTCTTTGTTCCCGAGGCATTTCAGGTAAGGACGTCTGAGACGCAGATCCATGTCGAGGCATCTTCTTTTGTTCCGGTGCCATCACACAACTCGCTTCTCGCTGCTTTACCACACAGAAACACTTACTTCTTCGAAAAAAAATAAAAAAATAAAAAAGAAACTTGGTCCAAAACTGTAGAAAGCTGTTGTTTTATCTGAAAATGCTTTGAGTGGCTTTCCTGCCTCACTATGTCTGGCTGCCATGTGGGAGGTGTACACAGATTTCAAAACATGGTTTGTTGGTTTTCTTTGGTGGTGTTTTTCCAAAAATAAAGCTTGACACACAGCAGCAGCTATAAAGAAAAGTCAAAGTCAATCACTGAAGTGGTTGACGGCGTGTGCTTAAAACCCTGCGTGCTTCATTAATGATCGTTTATGTCAGTAATTACTGGTTTAAGTCTTGTAGCTTGTTATGTGGACATTTTCTCCAGTCCTATGAAATCTGCTGGAGCCATGACATCTCTAGCACCATTTATTGGTTTCCCTTCTCAGCAAGTGTCCTGCATAACACCAACATGGATGTTTTGGTTGTGAGAATGATGATGCACAAAAAAGAGCGGAGGACACCTGTACAAATGACATGCATGCGTGTGAGTAATTAATTTTCACCGTTGTACTGCTTTGATAATCCCCTGACAGGTTGCTATTTTATGTGTTCATGTCTTGCAAGAGCCTAGATGTTATTTTCGGCGTAAATTTAGTTGCTTAATTGTCCAAATGTGGATTTACTCACTCCAGCCTTTAATTACAGCTGCAGCGATGATTATTAGACCACCTGTGATTCTCTGCAGAAACTGAATCTAAGAGCCCTTCCACATCGATCTTTTCATTACACCCAAATGGTTAAATAACGACAGCAATTAACAATAGTAGCAGGATTTACGCAATAAATTATGCATCATAAACTGGAATATTAAAATCTTAACATTTTCATAATTTAAACCAGATGATTATTACAACCATAAACTATATAAGGCAAAGACTGTTAAACACGATCATACTTTACCCAAATCTTTCCTCCTCTTTATCTTCTTCCTCTGCGACTATTTCGTTTGTGTTTTGCTGGCTGACTTATTCAACATACTTTAAGCTACAGAAACCAACTATGAGCCATTTTCAAATAGTTTTTTTCTTTTTTTAAATGCCCCCCCCCTAAAATATGTCCTTTGACTCCAGTGATAAAATGCGAATTGATTCTTAATCTGCTCTTGAGTGTTTCCTGCATATTCGAAGCCTCTTTAGCTGCCGCGCCGCAGCCTCCTCTCAGGTGGGATAGTTGAGTGGAAAGTTACAAAGTTCTTCTGGTGTCTATTGATGCCAGAATACAACAGGGGGAACGACATGAGTAAAATGGATTTCAGATAATCTCTCTCTATTGAAAAGACAACTTTCTTTGTATCTCATCCCAACTTTACAAAAGCCTGACCTTATTTCAAATTCTCCTTTTAGTCTTTTGCTGCCTCGTCTAACACGGAGCATCAGCCTGTCAGTTGAAGTTTACCACTTAAAAACACTGGCAATCGTAAATATAGAATGCTGGATCTCCTGTCAACAGGGATTTAAGCTACAAGCCCGCAGCGACGGCGGTGCTGCATACACGAGCAGATATACCATGTTTATGAAGTCTGCTGCCAGCTCTCTGCCAGTTAGAGTCAAACAGAGATACTTTGCTAACAATTTATGTGACCTTGAGCTATCTATATTTACTTTAAATGCACCTTGATGGATCCACCTCTGAAAACAAAAAAGCAAAAATTGTGCCACAAAAACATGAAGGCAGCTCAGAATGAATTATGGTGTTATTATTGATAAATATGTTTTTATTCTAATCTCTTGTGCTTGAACGAGTGTAATGACATTTCCTACCATCCTTCCCCAAGCTGCTGATAAGATGTGACACTTGCACTCAGCATTTTTGGTTTCTATTATATATTTTCTTATCACACCTAGTGTTTTGATCCATGCCATCTTGTCTGTCACATCCCAGAGGAGGTCTGGAGGGTTCGTGGCAGACTCAATCCAGGGAAAAGAAGCAAGTACAAGGAAAAGGGAAATTAGGATTTTCAACAATAGACGTAAAACCAAATGTTAAACAATAAGCAGAATATAGTCAATAGACATTTTAATTAATTCATTAAATCAATTTCCAGTTGAAAGATGTCCCAGAGGCACGAGTTTGGCACTGAATCGTCTGGATATGGTCCGTAACTGACTGACCGCTAAAACAATCCCCCTAACAGCAATCAACCAATTACAGCTCAGCAACCTGAATCCAGCATGGAAGAGTGCTGGAGCATTTAAAGAGCGCTAAAGGGGGTAGTTTTATTGTACCACTCAAAACCAAAACTGCAAGAGCGGATGAAGATGATTGTTGAAAAAAAAAGGACAAAACTCTGTTATTTAAAAAAAACAAAACAAAACACAAAACATATTTAGATTAATGTTGAGCCTCAAAAGATCTTTCTGTTGGCACCTTTGATTCTCAGCATCTGTGCTTGTTACTTTACTGGAAAACTATTTTAGCCAACGTAACGGCGGCCGGCGGGTGGAGCTCTGTGCAGTAAGTAAACCTCTTTCCCCGACACATTAGGAGAGCACATCATACGAGATGCGCTGGCAACAGACGTTACTGCCCATTAGGCTTCAGACTCCATGGTCGCACATCTGCTGCCCGCTCAGGGAACATGGGCTCAAATCCAGCGAGGGCCCCTCGCTGTCGATACAGCACAGGTTACACAAAGATTGCACTCTATATATAAGGCCAGGGCTATAATTAGGATTTTAGAAATATTGACTTGAAGTCCCTTTTAGGTTCACCGTGTTCACCACCTTCCCCAGTGCTTTGATTAAAAAAAGAAAAATCTATCTGGATTTTCAAGATGTACCATTTTCATTTATCTACTTAATGACATGGTGTGCAATGATTCATTTTAATGGCATTTTAACCTTAATTTGTTGATTCTAAAAGTACTGCAATCAGCCTATTAACACACAAATCACGTTTTTAAGTGTAGAAAGTTAATTGCATCACCCCTTCAATGATACATGGCTACGGGCCTGTGCACAACAATTGGGCAAAATGTAATCTGTGCTATTGAGCATCACAGAAAGGAGAGATGCAATATATTTAGGAAAAAAAGTAATTTAATATCATTTGATTTTTTTTTTTTTTTTAGAATGTGCTGGACAATGTAAAAGTACATAGCGTCTTACTTTTCTGAGCACTAGATTGTAATCAAATGTGATAAGATTAAATTCAGTGCTACTGCGTTAAATGTATTATTGGAAATGACAGGTTTTTTTTTTCATATTTTCATTCTTCCATTTTCAGAGACAAATCCTATTATACGTTTGGACCACTTTAGCAACTACATGTGGCATCAGAATCTCTTTCTCCCTGATGGTTTTCTGCCTTCACCAGCAGTTTAGCTCCTCCCTCAGTGCACAGCGGCACAGCCTGGGTCACCTGGACTCCACTCTGCACCACCATCGCTCCCCGGTGGAGAGTTGACCTCTCCTCCACTCCTGATCACTCCATTCCCGCTCGTTCCCCTTGTTTTCGTTTCCATGCCTCTTTTCACTCGTGTAAGAGCGCCATGACTTTGGACTGAAAAAAGACTCAATCATGTCACCGTCAAATCAGCACAGACCTAAATCTCTGCATGTGACTGGTCACACATAATTCTGATAATATGTATTAGTACATCCGAGACAGGAGGTAGACATTCACACCAACTCAGTGTCTACCTCCAGTACTACTAATGATACTTGGTGTCTGTGTTCTAAAATCCCATAATGCCTTGTGTTGCTCATAGCCATTATCTGCAGGTCACAGAATTGGGGTGTAGAGAGGGTGTCTTTTAATAAAGAAGTCAGGCAATAATTAGCCTTTTTTCCATCATCCTGCGAGCAAACGTGATCTGTGTTAATGCTGCAAAGGGCTTGTTAACAGAACAGCTCTGTGAAAGGAGGCGTTACCTCCCGGGAGAGCTGAGCTTCTTGTTCCATAAGTTGCTGCAATATGTCAAACTCATTTGCTGTCAGAATTGTTTTTTTTTTAAATCACAATTCTTTTGCATTATTGACCTTTTCTTTGACGATGATTGCCTTCATTTGCCGAGCAATCGCACAACTGCATTTTCAGCTTGTGTATTCTGAATTAAATGCTTCTATTGCGAAGCTGCAATATAACACAGCTTTTCTGTTTTCTCCAGGAATGCTGCCAGAAGCAGCCAGCCTGTTCATGCCTTATTTAGTGCAAATGCAAAAGGGCTTTGATGAGTCCTGATATAGCAGACATTTATGTAAATGAGTATTTATTGGGGTTTTTGCTTCATTCAGGTGAAGTCAAGTTAATAAATGTAAAGTTCTCATGCACTTGAACGCTGCACAAGACAAGTCATCGCTGTCAGTGTCAGTGTTTTGATTTTGAAGGAATAGTTTGATCCCAAAATTTGTCATTACTGCAAGAAGAGATAAAGATTTTGGGCCCCATGAAAACACGTAATATTGGGCCCCATCTTGTGTGTTATGAAAACTCCTGTCAGTGCAATTCTAACTTCCCCCGCCTTAAAGCACCCCGAGCTGTTGTTACATCACATGTCTGCTATTAAAACCAACTTATTGGTTTGAGTGTGGTGTTTTTTTTTGTTTTTTGTTTTGCAATTAACACAAAAAATAGACAACGTGTTCATTCTTGAGATGCAGCTGTCAAGTGGATTTTAGAGAGTCAGGCTACCTGTCTCAATGTTTATGTATTAGCTCTTGTCTCTGGCTCCATACTTGAGTGTTCTCATCCAACTCTCAGCAAGAACGTGTCATCTCCAGAATATTAATCTGAAACTCACATATAATTTTCCATGCAAACTTCTGATCAGCTTCCATTCTACTAGTTCAGCAGGCGGCTTGTCTGGAGGCAAGTGGCGCCAGAGCAGCTCCACAAGTGGGAGATGTGAGGGTGCAAATCCTGTCATAGTCTCCTTCACAACAACCAGGGTTTAAAATTGATCATCTGCAGGCCAACACTGAAGAAGAATAAGTGTTAGAAGAGGTGAGA
>CAAKHG010014710.1:21063-32545 GCA_901007715.1 Dactylopterus volitans
AAACATAAATTCATTAGCTCAGCCGCAAGTGATTGCCCTTCCTTTCCATTTTGTCTGAATTTATAGCGGAAGCTCAAAGCAGCTTGTTATGGTATGCCATTTAACAACCGTTTTTTTTTTTTAACCCTCTGACCAATGTTTGGACAGCATTTGTAATGATATTGTAATTATTGTAATTTTTAAATGGTAAATTGCAGCTGCTTACTGCCCCTCTCCTGCCCCCCTCCAAATGACGCCCTCAGTGAAATTGCCAGCCTTAAAGACACTTTCCTATTCCGCCTGTAACCCTGGAGTCTATTTGGGGACTTTGTCCCATAAATCCATACTTGTAGATCCAATGTTGAATGTCTTCCGTGAATATTTTACCAATTTTTCGATGTCGAAGTGTGCTGTGGTTGACACAATCCTCCTGTGTGTATTGATCAGAAGCTAGTCTAACAAATGTCTAGATTTCACTTATTCATTAGAAAAAGAAAAAAAAAACTTTTATTGATTGTTATGGTCTTTTCTTTTGGATGGAACTCAAATTAGTATAACAAGGGGGAGTAGAGAAGGAAGTGTTAAATGTTTAAAACCTAGTAGTTTTGTGATTGATACTATATATTTCCATATTTTGGCAGGGATACTGGAAAAACAAAACACAGACACCAACTACAAAAGCATGGTCGAATTAGATCCATGCATCTCGCCGAGAGATTTGGCATTCAGCTCTGTTGGCTCCTACAATATCAAAATGTAACTATATCCGTATACAGTGTGTTAGTAACCTAATTTGAATCCAAGTCTATACACAGATTTACAGTGCTATTTAAGTCTTATTGCTCTTCCATATCTGCGATGAGATAAGCACTCACTAATTGGCTGGTTCTGCTCACCCAGATAAATGCCACAGATCAGCAGCCACTGATGGCTCCTCTGAAAATAATGAGCTAATAAAGATAAGGATCATGGGAAAATTGCAGATTGGGGACCACTCATATTCCCCGTGACTCTGAATGTAGCACATCCTCTATTGTGAACTAATTCAGTTCTTTCTGTGCGAGTTGTCCAAAAGTGAAAGATATGGACACATTTAAGAAGTTTGAGGTTTATAATATAATGTGCAGAGACCTTGAATGCTGAGTCCTTGACTGTTCTGTCAAACTTTGGTCTTGCAACTTCCTTCATCCTAAGGCCTTGGATTCAGGACATTTTAACGCCCTTTAACGCCACATAGGATGAGTTTAATAACGGATCCTTCCTTCCTCTTAATTCACACATGCAACAAAAAGAGGGGAAATTCTGTATTTTGCACAAACATGCACATATGGCTCAAAATTTAACATGAATATCGAGACACACTGTTTGCTTGTTGGGCACCGACTGAAACCGGTTGGGCTTCTGTGGATGTTGCCCTCTGGTGTTGAACTGCAGGCTTAAAGTGGCTGCTTGAGTTGATGTCAGATGGGCATTTTGTATTTTGTCCTGCATGCATCGCTGTGTGCTGCAGCGAGCTGCTTTTGATTTACATAAAGTAGAGCTGAGTCAGTGCATTTCAATACAAAACCTGGGCACCTCCCAGGCAGCGAAGACACCTTGAATCTTCTCAAAACTGAAAGAAAATAAGTTTTTTCCCCCACACAAATCTTGTGAAACGAGAAGCTTGATATCAATATCATAATCGCATACATCAAAATTAAAATACCGAATGGGAAGATATCTCAAATTGCGCGAAAAGAACATGCAGTGTATGAGTCCTCCTAATATTCTGCTGCAATGTACCAATGTTTTAGTCATGCAGCTATGTTCGATCAATAGGTGAAATAGTATAAATCTCTAAATGGCCGTTAGTGATTTCATGTATAATCCCTTTTAAACCAAAATCAGGTTTTCTTAAACTGGAACAAAAAGTGCACCAAGAGCTAACTTTGACTTCCTTTTGTGTTTCATGGGGGAGCTGAAGTAGGGTGGCAGGTGGAAAGCAGGTTGGGGCACAGACTATAGAAGGGTGGCACACTGGAATTACAATTTAAACAAAAAAAAAAAATAAAATAAAATAATGAGTCTTAGATTAAGATAAACAGTAGACTAAGATATGAAAAACAGAACTATTTATTTACCCAAATAATACACATTGTGCACACAGTACAGCTGCTGGGGCAGCTGTAACATTTATTTTCCACTTTCACCTGCACAGGATTCTGTTTCCCATAGACATTGAATCATTATGCTAAGCTGGTGTGCTATGCTAACTCCATACAACTTACTTATTAGCTTAAATTCAAGATTTTTAAATCATTAGATACTACATATTGCAAACATTGAAGTCTGTTTACTTACCCTTGTTTTCCTTCTAGCCCGAATAACAGGTCTGGTAAGAGCCCAAAAGGGTTCAGGTTTTGAGACTCTAATTGGACAAACAGATTGTCGGCTCTGGTGGGGGTGTTTTTTGCCCAGACCACATCACTCCTCATCCAGTGGAAATACTACGCAATTGTGGCTAAGTGAACATGGCTTCTTTTTGTTTGCGATGCAAAAAAATGAGGTGAAAGCATGAAAAGAACCGAATGATATTTACCGCACAACAAAGGCCAAACAGGAAAGGCAGATAAATACTGTAAAAATACCGTAAATACTGGATATGGATGTTAAAATAACCCTCTCAACAGAAGTTCATGTACAATTATGCTCCTGGGAACCAAGGGAAAAAAAGTATCTTTCAATTTAACTTTTTCTTTAGTGATTACCTGCCTCTTTGGGGCTAAAACAACAACTTCCCTTTTAGAATTTTATAAAATATTTTTATTTTAGATTTTACAGCATGTCCACTCATCTTCCCCATGACTCTGAATGCAGCACATCCTCCATTGTTAACTAATTGAGTTCTTTCTGTGCGAGTTGTGCAAAAGTGAAAGATATGGACACAATCAAGAAGTTTGAGGTTTATAATATAACATGCAGACCTTGAGTGGTGAATCATTGACTGTTATGCCAAACTTTAGTATTGCAACTTCGTTCATTCTAAGGCCTTGGATTCAGGAATTTTAACGCCGTATGGCTGCATAGGATGAGTTTAACAGCAGCTCCTTCCTTCCTCTTAGCTGACACAACAAAAAGAAGGGCAAATTCTGTATTTTGCACAAACTTGCAGATATGGTTCAAAATGTACCATGAATATCTAGACACATTGTTTGCTTGTTGGACACCTATTGAAACCTGTTCGGCCTCTGTGAATGTTGCCCTGCAGGCTTACATTGGCTGCTTGAGTTGATGTCAGATGGGCATTTTATATTTTTATGAAAACCTGGCCCTGTACATTTTATATTCTTTGGGACAACAAAACAATTTTACTGCAAAAAAAAACAACAACAAAAATTTCAAAATCAAAATAGGTTCACAGGAAAACAATAATGACTGTACATATTATAATAAAACTTTCTAAATTAAACTAAACATTTGAACTGCTGAACAGAATCTCATACAGAAGGCCACCTTTTGTTTTGTTTTTTGTAGTCTACATTTATTTCTCAACATGAAAACCAAGTTCTCCCTATCCCACCCAAACACATGAGATGTTGTTGGGAAAGGCCAGGCTGTCCTCTGCTGAGCACATCAGGACTTAGCAGGGTTGCTCAAATGAGTCAGAAGATAAAGACCAAGAACCACTGTCCACTGTAAAGGGCATGAATGAATAGGCTGAGTCTCAGGAGGCTATGATTTTCAGAAAAAAATGCTCTTGAACAGCTTTCACTCTGCTGTGCATCTGTGTGGATGCAAAGTTGCTTGATAACCTGGACACCATAGCATGGCATCAGTAAATACCACTGGCAGGAAGCTCAGATTGAGAGGAGATGAATAGTGACCGACAGCCTCCATGCAAGCGAAGGGAGGCCCGTGACTAAAATCGCCTTTCGGTGTGCGGGAGAGTGATGCAGGGGGCAACGTGAGATAGGACTTTGGTGTTACCAGACATGGGTAAGGACCTAAAGTCTCCACAAAGGTCATCAGCACCAGTGCCAGGCTTGGCCGTTGTAATCCCATTCTGCCGTCTTTGAGCCTGTTCCGGGCTCAGTCAGGATGGGACCTAAATAAATCTCTTTAACCTGGCTTCTCTTGGCAGCACAGTGGCAATGAACAGTGCCGCATGTGGTTCCGTAGGGGCAGAGACGAAGACAAAATAGGATTACGGAGGATATAGATATGGGATTTGTTTGACAGCACTGGGCACTCACAGGTTTGGGTTAGATGGGTATATCTTGGAAACATGCTCTCACCCTAAAAATGAAAAAAAAAAATGTTAATATAGAATTAATTTGTGCAGTCTAGTGCATCAGCTTTTGTTTTTGCTATTAGATTTTTTTTTTGTATTTTAACAAATAATATAGTTCTTGTTTTTTTCCGGAAATGTTTTTGCTATATAAGCCTCATTTTGATGAGTTTCCTGTCTGGGAAAGAGTCAGTAGTCAGTAGACTAATAAGGGACCATTTCCTCATATTGGTTCTCTCCTCCAATTTGAAATGTAACAGTGAGTGTAAAGTGCTGACTTTCAGCTTTTGTGCGTTAACATTCATATACCGTGTTAAAACGAACATCCCTAAACCCTCTTAAGGCAGAAAGTCTGCACTTTAACCTCATACATTGTTTCATTTCAAATCCACTGTGCTGGACCACAGATCCTGAACAATAGAGGATGTGTCACTGTCCACATACTGTTCGTACAATGGACTGCGCTGTACATGTAATTGGCTGGATATGACCTACATCTTCATTATTGTAAAAGGCCCTTCAAGCAGACAGTATGATCTGTACTTTGAAAATACTATTTTCCCTATATCGTGCACCTATTTCAAGCTGTCCGCATGTATGCCAGACCCTTTTTTTTTTTGCACACAGTCCAATTTTCTCCAAAAATAATATTTAGCTGTTCACCATTCATACAGTTTGCGCTATATACGGTATATATGTATGGGATGGATGCGCATGAAAAACCATTATACCATGTTGACTTCATGCTACATATCAGCATTAAGATTTAGTTTCAAAATGCGTTGCAAAATGCTGTATAGGTCTGTATTGGGCGGTAATATGACAAGCTTTATCTAAGCCGTGAGATAGGCAAACAGTCAGTTAAATGGTATCAGTTTTGTTACTGTCAGAAATAAAATCTACAATGCACATATACAGGGGCCTAATATGAAATAGAATATAATTAAATAATGCCCAGATAAAGTGTTTCATTTCCTCTTTAGTATTGCAATGTTTTTCTTATCTGCTGACAGTGGAAAAATAAAAAAAGAAAGCAACTGACAAGCCTTTTAAATTAAGAAGACCATTACTGTTTTCCCCACGAGATTTAAAAGCCGGCTTTTTAAATGTGGATAAACTCATTTAGACTGGCAGGGACTCCTTTCCCACTGCTAGCAGATCCCGGGACTGGTCGGCAGCTGACGGGTTGATGACATCATCAGCGTGCCAGAGCACAGCGAGATAAACAATGGAAAAGAGCACGAAAGCCACGGAGATGGTGGCCAGCCCCCTCTTTCAGACTATACAAGCTCAGTGCGGACTGGATGATGTTGGAGCGCTGAGAGAGAGGGCATTGCCGAGCCATCTTATAACCATAAAAACAAACCGTTTATTGCCCCGAGTCAGCAGCGCCACATAGGCCCGTTACGCCAACGCCGTCCCTGTAAACTAGCGCGCTCACACGGAACTGAGCCAATAAAAAAAAAAAAAAAAATGGTGTCCTCTGCAGTCATTTGACCCATGTCTGAATGCCGATCAGAGCTGATTGTCGGTGCGTTTCAGCGGGTCTTTTGGCCGGTGGGAAAGCGGCTTATGACCCCTTATCTTGTGGAAATTAAGAGAGCCAGGCACTTGTATTTGAATCCAGTGGTGGGCTTGGGGTTAGTCTGGCAGTAAGCCTAAAAAAAAAAAAAAATATTGCATCAAGCAGCGTCAGCAGCACAAGAGCTTTTGTACGCTCCTGCTCCTGCTGCTCTGGCGACAGCCGTGGCTGGAGGCGTCACGTATTCGGGGTGGTTGTCTGTCCGTCAGGCTCGTCCTTGTGAACGCGATATCTTTGGAATGGCCAGAGGGAATTTCCCCAAATTTGTCGCATTGGACTCAAAAATGACTGGAATTTGCGGGACATAGTAGGTCAAGGTCACTGTGAGCGTCTGTACGACCAAACTCAAGACTTCATGAATTGATCATGGCAAAACGTTCACCCAAGTGTCATATGCAATGCTATTTTATAGCCAAAAGGTTTTAGGTCAGCTTCACCGTATGATTTCATATTGTTTTGCTAAAATCAATTTCTGGCCAGTATTCAATACCATAAATCAAGAACAGGGAGGCAGGTGTGCCATATGTAACCTTTAGCTTGGCCAGCTGACAGAGGCATATACTGCTGTGGAGTGAGAACATCTCTGGTAAATGCAGAGCAGATGCCCACGCAAGCTGATAATGTGCCTGTTTCTTATGGGTTGTATCATATTTCATTTTGACCATGCCTGAATTGGACATTATTCACACCAACTGGTAACCAAAAAACTAAAGTTAATCGCGAAGCTGCAAACTAAAAGCAAGGTTGCCATATTGCGTGTGTCAGTTTAAAGTTTTCCAGCATCCTAATGGTCACATTAGTCCTGTAGTTTGCAATGGTCTTGTTTTCCACTTGTTGCTGAGCCAGGTAATAAGCATATTTATCATTAATTCATAAGCTTTGGATTTTCTTGAGTCCTAATCTCAGGGAAACAAAATAAAACCCATAAACCTGAAGCTTTGTGTGATGCCACTGGGGAATTGATAAAACATGCTGTCCTACAAGTTCCAAATGGCTTATGTACAGTATTTCATTTCTGAATAATTCAGTGTTTTAATATTTCACATTCTTTATTCAAACTCACCCTGTGTCACTTTTTTCAAACCTCATCCAAAGATAATACGATGTGGCAAAAGAAACAGCAGGGGCTCATCTGCAGATATCATTTCAGACATGTATAGTCTTTGATATGCTTTACAATACCATGCATAATAGACATCCACCTTAAATGAAAAGTTTTTTGTTGTTGTTTTTGTTTTTTGGTTTTGTTGTTGTTTTGCTTTTTTGTTTTGCTGTCGCAGGAAGTCACATGACACCCTCACGTCCATCCCACGGTTATAATTGGCTGGCTAAACAGTTAAATAAGCTATGAGGAGAGTGAATCTCTCAGCCGCTGAACTGTTAACAAAAAAAGTTGCACTCCCTGCCCTTCAAAGACTGCAAAACCTCATTAAAAACCAAAGCCACAGTGTGTCTTCTGTTGCAGTTTTGTCCTTTATAGCCTCCCTTGTCCTTTTTTAATCTTGCCACATTTCAGAGCAGATGGGTTACACCCAAGAATTGGTCTGCTGCTATTCATTCTCATTCTCTTTTTTAGCACTTCTTTCCACTCTGGTTGTTCCTACATTGGGGTAATTACCATTCAGCACTCTCCTGAAGGCTCTGGCAGTAAAATTCAATCAGCAACCAAGCAAGATTTAATTCCCAAATTCCCATATGTTGAAGCAGTAATGCCCTGTCCATTGATTTAGCGGTAACATTCTCTTTCTCTTTTGGCTATGTTCAAGCTGCCCTGGCACTGGCTTTTATATGTGACTCCAAATAATATCAGAAATAGATGGACTCTGTTAAAGCTGGGCTTCGGGGAGGGCTGGGGTGTAAGGCTCTCTAAACAGAGCTTATTGCTGTTAGTGTTTCAGTTGTCGCCGTGCAGCCCAACTGTGCTGAGCGTGAAATTAAGAAAGAAATATTTGGGTGGCATTCACTGTGTCAAAAATAATGTAATACTCATTATGCTTGCCTCAGTCAGTTGCTTTTCAAGCTTACCTGCTGCGAATGGCAACATTTTTTGAATTTAATTTCAAAGTAACCTACACGAGTAAAGTGCCCAGTGGCTCATGGTTGCTCTGTTATCTCCAGCCACCGCGCTTTAGCTTTGGTGAAACCCCAGTTCCCCATTTGCTAATGTCACGTCTCTCATTCTTCTGTCTCAAAACGCAACAAAGGACTCTCAGAGTTTACTGAGCTCCCCAAAAGGTCTTTTGTCAATCAGTGTTAACTGCCTGTCAAGAGCATATTACTTTGGGCCATGTATGACCCAGCAAGGCTGTTAGAAGGGAACAACGAGTATCTAACAGCTAGTGTGACACTTTTGCTTTAGCCACAGCTGAAACTTCAGCACCACTTAGATTTATTCATGAGCTTGAACAGCAGACACTTTCTCTTTTATACCCTTTTCCGTCCATTTTTCTTTTGTATGTATTTTCTTTCCTTCTCAAATTCTATCCTTCTATCCTCATTTTTTTGGGGGGGATAAATATAGATCCAAGACCATTGCATAAAGTCTACCCTTCCTCTTTTTTGTCCAATGGACAACTTTTGAAAAGCAGGCCACATTTCACATTAGATGCCATTAAAAATGGATAAGTAGTAGTTACAATTTTTAATGTCTGGAGCCCCATGGATAGTTTAATTTTGCTGCAAATACTCCCCATGTCAGTCAGACAAAATCTGAATAAATTGTCTACTCATAACTTTCAAGCTTTTGGCATTATGCGGGCGGAAGACTTGCACAAGAAGCTGAAATAACTGCTTGCTTATCAACAAGAGCATTATCAGTGAACTAAACATTTACTATGGACTTGATTATTGTTTGATTTCCTGTGGAAACTATTCAGTCACTCTTCAAAGATTGCATTTGTTTGTCAAATAGCTTTTAACTCCATTACTGCCACCTTCTGGTAGTTGTAGTAACACATTATTTCAAGGCAATAATAAACATTGGGTTTTTTTTTTAATTTTGGTGAAACTCACGAGTTACTATTTATGATAAAACCAAAATGGAGTGGCAGACGTGGGACAAGATTCTTTTCAAATTGTTGAGAAGCTGCAGCCTGTTGCCTGCGGGCCTTCATGTGAAAGTTCATTGTGGAAGCCGCTGCTTTTTCCATTACTGCCAAAAATATTTCCAACGTCTCGTCTTCTTCCGCTTATCCAGATCCGGGTTGCGGGTGCAGCAACGGCCTGCCGTCTGATCCACGTTGCATCAGATCCGTATGGTTCCTCCTGCAGGTGGTGGGCCTGCTGGAGGACGGACCCATGTCTCTGCCTCGGGCTGGACCTGAATTGACCCCCTCGGTGAAGGCCCGGCAACCAGGCACTCGCGACAGGCCCCTGGCTCCATGGTGGGGCCCCAGTAACCCCCTAGGCAGGGCACACTCGTCCTTTGAGTTTTTCTTCCCATATGCGTCTTTATGGACAATTCTTTCTCTGACACTTCACCCACGACTAATTTGCCATGGGGGACCCTACCAGGGGCTGCTGCCCCCGACAACATGGCTCCTGAAATCATTAGGACACTCAAACCCCTCCACCACGATAAGGTGATGTGCCACGTAGGGGAAGTGTCTGCCAAAAAGATTACCAAAATTGCAGCCAATTACAAGAAGCTTCAGCAATCGGTAATGACAGGTGTGCATTCACAGTAACACACAACATTTTTTGTCCACGTGTGTCATCACAACACCCAACTGCTTCATTCTTATTAAAAATGGAAGGTCTGTCATCAAACCACTTTAACGCCAATTTCTGTAACTACTTGCCTCTTTTCATTGCTAGTTTTGACACTGTGGACCGTTTTGACTTGTCAAACACAAGTTAAAAATGGATCCATTCCATTTCAGTTTTTCTAAAACCTGCACCATTGTTTTTGTGTTCATTTGTCCATGTGATTCCTAAACGGACTGGAGCCACCAATAATGGTTTTTAGTTCATACCTGTGCTTTTCGTGCAGTGTCAACCGTGAAATACAACCACATCTGAGAATGATGCACAATTTCAATGCATCTGAGGTCATGGCTGGCAAATGGTTATGGTTGTGGCTGACATTACACATAGATTTTACATTGCGGACCCCGTTACCAGCCATTTGTTGCACGGTTGAAAATATTTTTAACCACTTAAAATGACCACAGGGGATCAGGGGTGAGATGCATTTTAAAACTGTAATAATGTTAAGCACCATAATTACTGTCCTCAAAGGCACTGACTCCTCCTTTGAACCATGTCCCACTCTAACAAACATTCACTTAACCCAGTGGAGAATTTCAGGTCAGCAGACATTAACAACTCTCTGGAGCACAAACAAGAGGTTTTAATTGACTCATTTTTCTTTGTCAAAAATGTATATGAGGACAGGCGGTCCCTGGGTGCACAGGCTCCATGTCAGATAACGGAATCATTTGAGGAATATTTGAACCAGATACAGCATTTGAATGAATGTAGGGCAGCAGATTAGTGGATGTGTTTAACTGCAGATTTAACTGGTGTCTCATGGCACTTCAAACGTTTTTTTTTTCTTTTTTAATTTCTTTAGAAGATGATATCCTCTTATAGACACAAGAAGAAAATACAATCATCTCTTCCCTAAAGTTCCCCCCCCCCAAAAAAACTTCTTCACTTTAAAGGCCTGTTGGGAAGATTGTCAGATGATGCAAGTGAAGACCAAGGCAATGAAATGATCCATTTCATTGCTGATTCCAGCTGCATCCAAAAAAAAAAAAAACCTGAGAACAGCTCATGATGACATCCCTTTGATGTTTAATTAGAAGATCTGATCTGGACAGCGCTATGAATCTTAATTGCACAATATACTTCTGACAGATACACATGCATACATCTTCGAAACGTGAAACGGTACTGCACTTTGTTCCAGTGCTGCGTTGTATTATATTTTATGCAGACGTGTTTGTCATTTAAACCACTTCTGAGATGTTTTTCATATATAAGGGCCAAAAAGTAGCTGCATTTTCCCACATTTGTAATGTTCGGAAATGACAAAGTGATGAGATAACGTGAATTAAAAAAAAAATAAATAAAAAAGCATTTGAGAACATCTCCTGGTACCGACACACAACACTGTTTCCCTCCCTGATTTAATTTTAATGAAGCAGACTCCCAGAAGTCATCTGTAGTTACAAGGTAAAATACTGACATCACCTCTGCTAATAGCTGTCAAAATATGGGTCCTCATGCATAAAATCATGTGACTATGAGCAAGTGGCCGTGGCAGAATTCATTAAGATAAATATTTTATTGTAATTGCTTTTCCTTTCCTAAATACAATATACTGATGAAGGGTGTATACTCAAATGATTCTGCCTTATGTGAGGCTTTTCTAAATAACTATCACTGAAGCTAATTAACATGTCACTGTATGATATGTAAATGTGTGAGCTGTGATCCTATGCAACTTTCACGAACTTGTTTGATGATTTTTGGATTAGTTTGAGGGGAACAAAACAAACACAATTAGATATCAGCTAGAGCTGACTGATCAATCCAAATGACCGCAGGGTTATTTTGCCTTGTCACTAACATTTCGGGCTTCCACAATGGATTTTTTTTAACCCGTTTAAACATTCACTCTGCCTCTTCGAACTGCGGCCTTCCTAGGC
>CAAKHG010014711.1:0-19733 GCA_901007715.1 Dactylopterus volitans
CCTTGTATACAATCTAGTTTGCTTTGATATCGTGACTTTATGACATTAAGGCCATTAACATCATACAGTGCATCAAAGCATGGATGCCATGGTGAAGCACTATCAA
Source organism: Dactylopterus volitans (assembly GCA_901007715.1). Lineage (NCBI taxonomy): Eukaryota > Metazoa > Chordata > Actinopteri > Syngnathiformes > Dactylopteridae > Dactylopterus > Dactylopterus volitans. The sequence goes on from CAAKHG010014711.1 coordinate 107, forward strand.
AGCAGAGTTGGCACTTGCGCCATCAATGTCTCGATTAATTTTTTTTTTTGCAAAAAGCTTTATATTGCCAAAAGTTTACATTTCATCTAAGAAGTTTGAAAGAAACATAAATGCCACTAAAAAGCTGAACAACTTAATCGTCGAGTGGTTTCTGAAGCTTTAAAATATGCAGAAGTAGAAAGCCAGCAAACCGCACAAAGCAGAATTTGCCAACAAAGCATGTTCCTGGAAAGGGAATATTCTAAAAAAAAAATGTAGAAAAACATCAAAACTTTTTCAACTTGTCTTTAAAAACGGCGAAAGCTGAATGCAAGTGCTGTGGCAATGCTGAAAACGGCTAAATTAGCATCAAAACTAGAAGTAGAAAAAAAATCTCCAAAAACTACATACAATCACAGTTTTGCTCATTTCAAGTTCATACAGGCTGAATCACTGGATTTATCCACTGTCTACAAACTGGGCTGTATGTCGTCATACAGTTTACAGTTGCATGGCATTAAGGGATGGTTGCAAGGTGATGGAAGCAAGCGCTGGCTGGCATCATTGCGCGTCCCTTCATTCCACTAGGGCATTGCCTTTCCTGAAAAGCGGATTACTGATTTTTTTCTTTCTTCTACGACTTCTAGTGTGCAATAATACCCATTAATCCAGTCTTAAAATTTTGGATTGGAGAAGCAATTGTAGCATCTAGCATAAAGAATGCGTAAAGATTAAAATTTCAAGTGTGAATGCTCTCCACAGTCACACCACTTTAGCTGGGCATTAGCGGAGCGCGTTAACTCTTAACATTGTGAGAAATGTCTTATTTTCAATCCGCAAACTCGCCACCGTCACCTGTGGAGGTGGCCACTTATAAACGAGAGTGGCTTCGTGATTCAGCAATAACAGATTTATATCGTTTAGGAAGCCGATGCTTTCATAGAATCGGGCTAAACCTCGAGCACGTAGCTCTTCGGCTAGGCTGCTGCTAACAAGCTACTCAGATTACAAGTCAAAAATACCATCTGATCCCGAGACTGCTTCTTCCCTTTCTCCCGAATTTCCACCGCGGAGCCCAGGAGGTGAAAGCTGTATAATCGTTCTCCGACCGACTGTTCCTCCTGTGAGGCGAGTTTTCTTCCTCATCGCCGTGTTCCAGTCCCGCGGCCTGCTCTTTTCACTCTCGCTGCTGATGCAGCTATGCTGCTTCCAGCTAGCACAAAAGAAGTGCGGATTTTTTTTTATCAACTTCCGGGTCGCAGGGTCATGTTTAGTGCATCAGCTAGTACGGATCGCTAGCTAAGTTGCTAGCGAGTTTGGACTACGGCCGAGTAAACCAGTGGATTAAACAAAAACGTTCCACCTGAAGAATCAAATATATATATATTTTTTATTTTTTTTGCATTGTTAACAAGCTGCGGCTCAAACGACCAGAGGCTTCCAGGCGCGAGGCGCTCGCCGAGTAGACCTCACGTGAGAAGACGAAAATAAGCGATTATATACAGTTTCGGAGCGGAGCCGCCCACTTATGCATCAACATAGAGGCTCGCCACGGGAACAGCAGCCAGTGGGGCCCGACGGATTAACGAGCAGGACCAGGGGGAGCACGGCGTGTTCGGAGTTAGACACGATGGGGGGTGCGATGGAGAAGGTACTACACTGGCTGCAGGATGTAGCCGCCGTCACTCTCCTCAAAGCCCGGAGGACTTTGTTTCAGGCTGCCATCCTTTTCTGCGTGCTGATTCTGCTGCTCTGGGTGTCTGTCTTCCTCTATGGTAGTTTCTACTACTCCTACATGCCCACTGTCAGTTTCTCCACCCCCGTGCATTTCTACTACACGTCCGATTGTGATGCGGAGTCAGGACTATGCTCGTTCCCAACGGCTAACATATCCTTCCTGAAGAACGGGAGGGATCAGGTAATGGCGTACGGCCAGCCTTATCGGATATCTTTGGAGTTGGAGATGCCGGAGTCGCCCGTGAATGAACGGCTGGGCATGTTCATGATCAAAATGTCATGTTATACCAAGGGTGGTCAGACGGTCTCCTCAGCCGGGCGATCGACGATGCTGCATTACCGCTCCAGCCTCCTGCAAACCCTGAGCACTTTACTCTTCTCCCCTCTCCTCCTGACTGGCATGGCTGAGCAGAAGCAGCTCATAGAAGTTGAGCTCTTCCCCGGCTACAAGACAAATGCTTACCAACCCACTGTTGGTGCAGTCGTGGAGATCCAGTCCAAACATGTGCAGATCTACTCGTCCCAGCTCCGTATCCACGCTTATTTCACCGGCGTACGATATGTTCTGTACAACTTCCCCCTGACATCCGCTGTGATAGGTGTAGCCACCAACTTTGCCTTCCTCAGTGTAATTGTGCTTTTCAGCTACCTGCAGTTCATATGGGGTGGGCTGTGGCCTCCAGATCAAGTGAGAGTCAGGGTCATGGTGGGAGACAACACCCGCATCCAGAGAAGGACAGAGGAGGTTCGGAAGCGTATGGAGAGAGAGAACTCGCAGAAGGAAGTCAGTGCTGCTGGCGTGATTGGACCTGTGAACGAGGCATCCCATTGCCATGCAAACGGGGCGGTGGAGGAGCTGTCGTCGATGAATCCCTCCGTGAGCCCCAATGCATCTGGGACCGATGATGTGCCAGAGAACAAGGACAAAGAGCCTCATGACTCTGAAACGCCGGAGGAGCAAGACGCGGCAGATACGCTGGACGGATGCCTGCTCCCTCACCAGGGCGAGACAACACTCCGACAGAGACCTGGTCCCTGGATGAGCCTGTGATCCATGGGACTGTAGCTCCAATTCTGCAACATATGCTCATACCATACATATGTGCAGTTGCTGATCATTACTTAAGTAAATTCGTTTAGACGTATGAGAGGGAAACTACAGCCTTTTCCCTGTCTTGATAGCAGATTACTTCACTGATTGTCTTCTGAGTTGCCTCAGTGGAGCCCAGAACACTTGTTAGTCTTGTGCAGTCTTAAGTTGTGATGGCACCCATAGCAGGAGGTCCTACATTCCGGCTCTGGCTTGTACAACAGCGTTTGACATTACTTTTAGAGGGTTACCAAAAAAAACGCACTTAAAGTTAATCTAACGTGCCCATTTTTTTAGCTTCTGTGTAAGGTGGCATTTTCTCACATCACGGCCAGCCTTCAGTAGCTGAGGCAGACATTTTGATAGTCTTCTCATAGGTCAACACATTGTTAAACATTATGCTAGCTTGTTTTAGAATCTAACTGGCCCAGAGCTGAAAGTAACTTTGGCGTCTGTTCAGAATATACACACAAAGAGACTGTGTTACATTTAGTCAGTGGCTCTTTCAGACCAATTAGTTTTAGAAAATTTGGCCTGAATGGAGTCTTTGCTTTTAACGTCTCCATAGAATGTTCCGCTTAAAGGTCATAAGAGTCCCGTTGCATTTATCATTAACGGCTGTGGCACATTTTGTTAGAAAGATCCAGTATTTTTACAAAACTGGGATTCATTCCATCAGGAATCTTGTCACAGTGCACTTTTGCACATTGAAGTTTCATGAGAAAATTATATTTATTGTGCTATCATCACAGAAGAGCACCAGTATGTTTTAGAGGAGTATTTTAAGCGATACAAATCTGTTATTAAGTCTATAAGTGAATATGTATGTGCATTTAACAAAGAGCTTTAAATTATTATTTTGAAGTTGGTGATGGTCAGAATTGAAGAGAAGGCATCCCGAGCTACTGTGTGCTTAACCCTCATTTACTGGGAACTTATGCTTTGGGTTTATGAAAGTGCTGGGCAAGTTTTGCTGGCAAAGTATTTACAATATTGTTGACAGCATGATCTGCCATGTCATACTCTGTCATGGAGGATATCCATGCTAATGCTTATGAAGGTAAATGAGTGTCATTTATGTGTTGATGAATAAAAGACAAATACATGCAATGGTGCAATTATATTCATTTCCTCAGGCTTTGAGTTCTTGCCTTTCTTGAGTGCTGTACAATTGGACAAACAGAAAATGTGAATTTCACCAGCCACTGAGTTTGCATCATTTTTTCATGCTATATAAGATTTTACGATCACAAGCAGCTATTTGTGCTAAATGGAGAAAACAACTTGACTTTTGTCAATATGGAAAAACCCAGTCTTCACCATGTAGGGAAAAAGCCATATCATAAAAGGGTCAGTGCAGCCATGCACTTCATTCTTGATATGATTGATATTGATATTCTTGATATTCATTCTTGAAATTTTGGAGATCTGTGAGGACTTGCTTTTGTGGGTACCTCGCCGTGTAGCAGAATCAATGACTTAATATGAATGGTGACACAGAAAATGGATTTATATGCCCAGCGAATCTTCAGAGTTATTAAAGAATTATCTGGAATTAGATTAGGACTGTGTTTTGTTTTTATTTTCAACACTCACCCAAAGCACATTTTGTGGCATGACATTTAGCGCTGTTTACAGAACAATCTCCATGTACAGTGGGGATGCAGAAAGCTGCATTTACAATGTCCTTCAAATCCGAACCTTATGGCAACGATGTTAAAGCCCATTAGCAGTCTTTATTCAAAGCCACAGCCTCAGCCTATCAGATGAATTATGCAATGGTCTGGATAAGGAGTGCACTAATTGACCTAAACCATCCATCAGTTGTATTTAGATATCTCTGTATTTAGCCTCTGTAGGTACAGATCATATCTCAAACTCTTGTGTTTTGAATTCCCTTCTTTGTATCAACTGTTGCGCCATGATGTAACAAACAATAGGAGTGAATTGCCAGTGCACCATTGCTGTTTATTTATGTATTACATTGTTCATCTTTTGATCTCAGGCTGATGTGGGACTGGATGCCATCAAAGAGGAGGCATATTACTGCCTCAGCAACAGCTGACTGCATATTTTGATTTGTTAGAATTTAATTATTTGTGGTGACTAAAATCTATTGTCATGCAAATACTAATATCTATTGGTAGAAAAACATGCTTTTATTCCACAGATAATACCTGTAAAGTCAAGTAAAAATTCACAAAATCCAAGTAATATTCCAGAAAGATACAGTATGCTTGAACTATTAGATTTTAACCAGTCGGACAACAAAATGTTATTTGTCATGGATTCATTGATGTGGATGTAAAGGGAAAGCAACTTGCAATGTTTCCTTGGTTGTAAATAATCATTTGAAGGCAAACAGATTGAAATAAGACACTAGAATTCTAGACAACATCAGTGATCAAACCTATGGACCATGCTTTGTTTCATGATTCCAATTTCTTCAAGTTTTTGAATAAACAATTGCATTTTTTTGCCAAATGTTGAAGCTGCAACATTTTGCTTTACCGTATATGGACCAAATACCATCAGCTACAGCAAGTCCTGCACACCACTCTGCTCTAAGTGTCTCACTTGAGTGGTGTCCTTTGCTGTCAGGCCTCTCCACAGCTGAAGGTCGTTTTGTTCCTTGACCTTAAGTGTTGTGCTCCTCCTCAGGCTGCACCTCCACGACCTCGGCTGTAGATTCAGTCACTGCCTTTGACCCATCATCTTCCTGCTCGTTATCTGAGCTGTCTGCCCAGCGTCCGACCCTTCTGACTCCGTCGCCCACCACTGGGGCATTAACACAAGGGTTATGGTCATAGATGACAAGTTTCAAACCCTGCATATGAGACAGGCCTGGGAAGTGGTGTATTCTGTTTCGATCCACATCGATGACGGCCAGGAAGTGCATGTCTAGCAACACTGGTGGGAACTCTGCCAGCTCATTCCCAGCAAGCCAGATACTTCTTAGCTCTTCCAGTCTGCTAAGTTCTTTGGGTAAACTCCTTATCTGGTTATACCCGAGGTGCAGGGTCTTGAGATTCGGGAGCTCACAAATCACCTTTGGGAAAACGGTAAAACAGTTTGTCTCCAGCCACAAAGTATTGAGTTCCTTGAGATCTCTCAGTTCTTTTGGGAGGTGGTAAAGTCTGTTGTTACCCAGGTAAAGGATGCTGAGCTGGGGCAGTCTACAGACGACTGTAGGTAGCTCCTCAAAGCAGTTAAAGTCCAGGGCCAGGAGCTGCAGCTTCCTCAGGCTCTGCAGCTCTGCAGGTAAGCTGCTGAGGTTGTTGCCACTAAGGTAGAGCTTCACTAACTCATTGAAGACACAGGCAGAAAAAGGCAACCGACGGAGCTGCCGACTGCTCAAGTCCAGTGTCCGATCGAGTGGCATCTCTTTTAGGTCCCCCACTAGGAAGCGTTGACAGCGCTCTGAGGGAATGAAGGCAATGATGCTGCGCATGGCGTTCCCCATTTTGCTCTCTCTGTGACACACACTGGTCTTCCACATGAATTTAGTGCCAGACTGGGCAAGCTGTTGGAGTCTTCAGGTGCATTTCATTATGTTCCATTGATGCTCCTCTCTGGTACGGATCTTGATAACATGTAGAAACAAATCAGAGTTGTTACAACTGAATTTTTCTTTCTAGCGAAGCTCCACAGAGCCACAATCATATAATTATGGTACTAAATTTCATTCTTTTCCATGAGGTTCATATAGAAACATGCTGATGAATCTTTTACGGTGGCAATAAGCATTTGTGGTCTACTAAAAACAGCAATAGGCATTTGATCATAATGAGAATTTTAAAAACACTTACTTTCCAGTGCACTGCTGCTAATATCCATGACTCTCAGCATCTCCTTCAGTAAGCCATTTGTTTATCCAACTTAATGAGCTGAAAATGTATCGTATTCCCTGGACAGATGTTCCCCAGTGTGTCCTCACTCTGTTTCTCAGTGGCTCTGAGCTTTGCCCTGACTTTCAAGGCGGTAGCAACCACTAGCTGCTCTCTCCTCCCCATTTGTACCTAATGACTTTCCCCCGTTCTTCTCTGAGATGACAGAGGGAGAGAGAGAAAGACAGGGAGGGGCAGGGTGCCATGGATCAGCATAAGAAGTGTTTTCTGTGGAAAGAGCTGCAAAGGTCATTTTCACTTTGTGTTAATCGGGCCAGGTGCAGTTCAGGATCTGTGTTACCAGGCCAGTCAGTTTGAAAAAAAGACAAAGTAAGAATTCTTCATTGTCCTCATATTGCCAGAGATGGAGTTGGTGGTTTGTCTCCACTTGGAAAGACGGAAGTCATATTTCAAGCTATTAAGATGTTTTTTTTCTGTTTGAGAGGGAGAAGACATATCACAGGTTCCCTTGAAAATTAATGAGCAGTATCAAAGTGTGGCGGCGAGTGTGTGATAGTGTAGATCTGCGTCAGTGCCATGTTGTAGATGCCAATTTCTGCATGCAGATCCATTGTGTGGTCAACCTCTTGTCAAGGCTTCAGTGCCACAGTCACTTTTAAAACCGTCCTTCTCCAAGCACTCATTTCTTTGTATTTCATGTTATTATTGTCTGAAATGTAGGATTGGCACGTCAGCCCTGACAGTCTGAGGTGTGATCAGCCCATGCTATCTTGCATACCTTTATTAGAGCTATTTTCTAACTTGATAAAACTGTGAAGGAATTTCATTTTCCTTATCAGAGCAGGCACTAGTTCCCCTTGTCTGTTCTCATTCACTGCCAGATTGTTTTTGGCACTTGTCCCTCTCCTTATCCACTCAATGACTTGGGGCCTCTAACGGGCAACAAACCAAGCAGACAGAGAGCCATGTGACTTCCATAGTAGACATTTCTCATGGCATGACATCTTAACATGTCATAGTAGAGCCACCACAGATGAAATTAATTGACCTGCTGAGCGATTACTGGAACTCTTCTGTTGATGGAATTTCCATGAATAAATTATTAGTTACACCCTGTTTTTTTTTTTATTGTATTCTAGTCAAAAATATCTGCACTCAACAAAATGTCATTATTTTTGATGACAAATTCTCAGCGGACTGCATAACTTATCAAGTGTTTCTTGTATTCAAGTTTCCAACCATGCGCCATTGCCTTCCTCAGCAGTGGGCATGACTGTAATTATCATACCATCTCCACAACAACCGAAGAAGGCCACAAATGTGGTTGAGAGTTTCATACCCTCCAGGCAGGATTTCAAACACACAGCACGAAATGCATGCTGTTAAATAATAATTTATATCTGGTACATTGTAATTTGGTGTTGATGATGCAAATTCTAGATGATGAATGATGAATATGACACCAACCTAACAGAGTATGCACGGTGAAGGTGAAGCATCCAAGTGAAGCAACGGTAAGCAAAACATATTTTTGAGAATGAGAGAACGGGGATGCTACCATGTGATCAAGACGTTGCGTGGAAGGTCAAGACTGTACTTCAAGCTCAGTCGTTAATTCTGGCGTAGTGATCATAATGAGTTGGGCCTAAAATACAACAATAAAACCACCTGGATGATGAGCTATAATGGTCTGGTCCAGTTCACAATTTCAGTATTAGGTACATAGCCGAGCATCCAAACTGTGCACCATGCATAGTTTTCTTTACTGGAAGATTTGCTGTATGGTAAACTGACTGAATATATACAACAAATTAATGCAGAAACATGCACCATGTCAGCATAACTGAAATAAAGAAGGCGGTAAAATTAGAATTTGGCACAAGATCCTTCCATGACGTGCCCGAAAGGTCAAGACTCTGTATTTGCCATAGACAATTTAACACACAGGAGGTGTAGGGGGCTCTTTGAGCTCTGCGTGATTGAAATAAAAATGCGAGGCCCATCGTGCGAAACTGCCAAAAGATTTCTGAAAGAAGCATCCTCAGTGGTGTTTGACCTAAACGAGAGCACATTGTATTCATAAAGCAAACAATCGAATGGCCTAAGTCAGAGTGTGGCGGCGGTTTGAGGGCACTTGACTCTAATTCTGTCTGCTCTGGTGTTGATTGACAGCCAGTGGAAATGCACACTTCCATCAGACAGGTCAGGTTTGTGTACGGAAGTGGTCGGCGGTGTGAGAGGTCAGAGGGTAAAGGCTATCCCTCTTTCGATCGAGAATACACACAGCCATCTTGGATCTATCGAAGGGAAGCGAACTTGATGCGGTGAGGGTATTTTGATTATTTCCTATCCCACTGAAGTGGCTCGGCACACACCACACACCCGGGAATGTGCCATTACTGTCGCCGTTCCCCCCCTGTTCCAGTGCGGATTGCTTCCTTAGCGTTTAGCTCCTCGGCTAAAGCTCTGGCGGCTGGAAGCCACCGGGACGTAAACTGAGCCGAGAGAACAGGTAGCTTAGTGTGGGTACATGCAGGCACTTGGAGGCCCCGGTTATGTCTGATACCGAACGCTGCTTGGCACTGAAGTCGGTACTTCGCGGTACTTAGAAAAAGCTGTAAAGTTTCGAGAAAGCTAGAGGCAGAGCCATGTTCGCTCATAGGCAGACGTCAAGCATGCTAAGCTAACGGACTTAGCCTCTTTTCCGTACAGAGGCTATTTAGCCTATCCCGGTGCGGCTAACTAGCATGTCAGCAATGCTACTGTTATTTTTTCCGTACAAATGGAAAAAAAAAACAAGTAACCAGTGAGTTGCTAAGACAATGTTGAGCACACGAGTCTAAAAAGTCGTAAATTAAGTTCAGTTTTCGTTCATGTCAGTCCCTGTACAAGATTATTTCGTTTTGGCACAACTTTTTCATCTTACACCGGACATGCACAGACCAGAACTTCACTTTTAAGACTCAAAGCGGCAAAGGTGCATTACTGGAGCACCTTGGAGTGTGAATCATGGTTGCACCCAAATCACGATTAAATGAGTCGGCATAAAAAGCCGCGTGGTCAATTAAAGCGGAGCAAATGTCTTGGTTGTATCTTGAGTCAGTGAGGTGCTGCAGCAACCTGATGCGGACTGCACGCGATGTTTCCAAATATAAATGTTAATTTTTGAATGACAGCTACGTAAGAAGAGTTTTGGGAATACTTGGGTCTGGGGCGAAATCGGTGTGATGTGATGATATTGTATTTGTGTGATGTCCTGCTGAACGATCTGTTGCTTGTGTCTGTGACCACGTTGACACGACAGCCTCTTTTTCTCTCTGTCTGCAGGCGACAAAAGGCATGTTTGGTTCTAGGAAGAAATTTGTAGAGTTCGTTGAGGTAGTGGACAACGACTTTACCGATGAAAGCATGTACTACAACCAGCCGTCGATGTTCCCACATCGGTCGGACAAAGACGTGAGTTTGGTACCGGAATGCAAACACTTCTGTTCCTCACAGTAACACCAAGAGGAGAGGACGTAAAGCCAGTTGTCTTATGTCCTGTTGTCAAATGTCACTCCGCAGATGCTGTCATCTCCCTCACCATCGTCATCAGGTCAGCTGTCGCAGCTTGGTGCGAGTTTATATGGTCCACAAAGTGAGTGTCGCAGTCATACATAGCAGTTCACTCTTATGTAGCGTACGTGGAGTGGGGAGGAATCTCACGTTATGATTGTGTGAATGTGCAGTTTAAGTTTCTTGTTGTCGGGGAGAATTCTGCCTTATAAAACCAGAGATGCTAAAAGTTATAATATTTGACTTTTTGCAGGCATTTTTTTTTTTTTAGAAAACAAAGCAGAAGACTATTCTTGGTTGCTTGACAATCTTTTTGTTTCCGTTTCCCCCCCCCTCTCTGCAGGTGCACTCGGCTTCTCGGTAAGAGGCATGGGGAATAATACGCCTCAGTTAAACCGAAATTTAACACAAGGCACTCAGCTAGCAAGTCATATCACTCCCACCACGGGGGTCCCCACCATGTCCCTTCATACCCCTCCATCACCAAGCAGGTATACATGAAGATGCTCGCTTATTTTGGAGCATACACACATGACTGCGTAGCTCATAACCGCATAACACAGGGGTCCCCAAACTTTTTTCTGTGAGGGCCACATAGCTTTTCCCTTCTCTGTTTGCTCCAACCGGGGTCAGTTTGTAACAGAAAAAGTGTGACGATCGCAGGGGTGCCGAAACGTAAAAATGTATTGTTTTCTGGGTTCTTCACAGAAAAAAAAAAGTCAGGAAATAAATAGTAACACTATTAATGAAATAAATGTTAATCAAATAACCCTTTCTGGGTGCTTCACAGAAAAACAAGTCAGGAAATAAATAATAACACTTTTAATGAAATGAATAATAACCAAATAACCCTTTCCTGGTTCTTCACAGAAAAACAAGTCAGGAAATAAATAACACTATTTATTTAAAAAATAATTTACCCCCTAAAAATGGGTGGTCCTATATATTTGTCACGCGAAAAAAAAAAAATCAAAATGCGTCTCTGGTATTGTTCAGGGGGCCAAATGTGGAGGTGGGCTGTATGCGGCCCACGGGCCGTAGTTTGGGGACCACTGGCATTACACGTGGAAATAAATATGGCAACTGATAACGACATGTGCAATAATGTAAGTAGACTAAATCAGTTGTGATCACATTTCAACAGGGGGAGTTTGCCGATGAACACGAGGAACATGCTGAACCACTCTCAGGTTGGCCAAGGCATTGGTATGAGTGGCAGGACCAATAGTATGGGCAGTTCGGGGCTGGGGAGCCCAAATCGCAGCTCTCCTAGTATCATCTGTATGCCCAAGCAGCAACCAGCACGCCAGCCCTTCACAGTAAATAGGTAGATGGATTGAGAATAACTAATTCACCTGCTCCTGCTGATCCTTGTGATGTATAATGTATTTGTAGGTGTCCGCCTGTCCTTTGTGTCCACTACAGTCTCTGACACAGGAGTTCTTACTTTCTTGTTTGTCATTTGAAGGAAGATTAATGTGATCAGACTGACCTTATGATTTGCTTTGGGGTTCCTGAAATCTCTGCAGCATGTCGGGATTTGGAATGAACCGCAATCAAGCTTTCGGGATGAGCAACTCGATATCAAGCAACATCTTCAATGGCACAGGTTGGTGAGCGCCTCATGAGTTCCGATCTTGACATGTTTTACTTGATACTTTTAACTGCCCGTTTCAAGTATATGATCCATACTGGATACTCATAACAGTGGAGCTCAGCTCACATAGTAAGCACTGAACAAATGGACTTTTGTGTTTTGTCAAGAGTTGATAAGTGTTTGGCTACTCCTCTAATCTGCAATGTTGGAATTTTCCCGCATGAATTGAATAATTGCAATAACATCACAAAAATAAGTGTTTGTGGTGACACTACAAGTTAGAAGTTCTCAATGTCCCTGTTGCTACAGATGGAAGTGAAAACGTAACGGGACTGGATCTATCAGACTTTCCTGCATTAGCAGACAGGAGTCGGAGAGAAGGGACTGGAAACCCAACACCGGTGCTAAATCCGTTGGCTGGAAGGGCTCCTTATGGTAGGCCATTAGGCTGTAGAAAATGTTTTTACACCCATAAAGAAACAGGGAATGGACATTAGCTTCTTACCAGCGCTGGCTGTATTGTCTGTAGTGATGCATTGAATTTTATCTTTTGTAAAATTGTGGCTTCTTGTAATTATCATCATCACCGCCGTCCTCGCCATGATCATCATCATCATCATCATCATCAAGTTGGCATGGTAACAAAGCCCTCAACTGAACAGACACAAGATTTCTCAATTCACAACGAGGACTTCCCTGCACTGCCTGGCCCAAATTATAAGGACCCCACGCTGACCAACGATGACAGCAAAACTGTAAGTTCGAAACACCCTTGTGGAGCCACTTACCACCGTACACTTGGGGTTTCCAACAATGATCCACTCCATATATTTGATCTGTACCCCCTCCTACACTCTTAATTCAAATGATCAGCTTGTTATTAAGCTCTGTAGAAGATTGATGACAACAGAGTCATTTGAATTAGGTTTGTTGGAGCAGAGAGACATATAAAACATGTAGATTTTGAGGGGCGTGGACCAGGACTGGGAAACACTGCTCCGCACCACAGTCGGGCGGGAAAGCCTGTTTCTCTGTGTCAAGATTGCACATTAAAGTCGATCAATAAAATTCTATTTGCAGAATGTTTTTTAGAACTGGTTTTCTTTCTCATTCAGAACTTGAATACCACAAGTAAGAGCACATCCAATGCAGATGGGCCTAAGTTCCCAGGAGACAAGACAGCATCTGCACAGAACAACAACCAGAAGAAAGGGATCCAGGTGTTGCCTGATGGTGAGACCTCTCAGCCAATCGTATCGCTCCAATTCCACTGAGACATCCCTTCTTTATCACAGACCTTGGGTGAGGCAGTTGGGCTCTCTACCCTGCATTTGATAATTGATCATTGATAACTGGCTTGGTTTACTCTCCAATGCGTGCACTAACTGTGGTTTAGAAATATGGAGGTAATGTACTGGCATTAAGTATTTACTGTAGATCACAGCCCTGTTTCAGCAGTCTGTTGAGCTCTGCATTATCCTGTGGCTGCAGGTCGGGTGACGAACATTCCCTCAGGAATGGTGACAGACCAATTTGGCATGATCGGTCTTCTGACATTTATCCGGGCAGCAGAAACTGATCCTGGAATGGTCCATCTGGCGTTAGGAAGCGACCTCACAACACTGGGACTCAACTTAAATTCACCGGAGTAAGACAGCTGTTTTACCCTACGTTATGTTTAACAACAAAAATAATTACAGTGGTTTTATTATGAGGGAGAGTTTAGAGCTTTTCACTACCATCATATGACAAACAAAAAGAATTTAAATTGGAAGTAATGACAGGTACAGATTACGTATAATCCTGTTTTTTGAGGGCAATAATCCACATCTGTAATTTCAGTTGTGTTAGATGCACCTCACTTTTTAAACGCATTACTTGCCATCAATATTGCCTTTACAACTTTGAGCTCACTGAAGGCAAATATTGTGAAACATGCACAATATTGCTTTTGTCTGTGACCACCAATTTGCTTATGTTTGACAAGCCAAAATGCAAGCAAAAAAAAAAAAGGCTAAAATGTGAGTTAGGTACTTGATGATATTCTCATTTCATGTTGGTTTGGCATGATAAAGTAGCACTGAACCATGTGTTTTCTTGAAAAGTCAAGCTGTTTTCCATTATTTTTTCCCTACAGAAACCTTTATCCCAAATTCGCCTCTCCTTGGGCCTCAGCGCCATGTCGACCGCAGGACATTGGTAAATAGTAACGTGGGGGAGGGTGACTTTTTTTAATCCTCAGTCCTGATCACCTTTTAAAGATTTTGTTGTGTCTGTGCCAATTCTGAACACATCATGATGATGTCCTTTGACTCCACCTTTACAAACACTGTTTACATGGAAAAAAAACCCCCGCATCAGTCGTGTGGTGACTCGAGTGAAGTGGAATCAGAGTTCAGAGTTTATCGCTCGCTCTCTCCGCCATCCACACTAATGAAAGTAGCACCCACTCACACATTTAACACATGGCTGCAACAGAAATTGCTGCTCTGGAGGCAGTATGGATGAATGTTTTCATCTAATTGCACCATAGCAATGGATACACAGAACTGTTTAATACCACGTTATTATGATGATGAGAGTTTTTGCAGCAGCCTTCCTTTCTAACCAACACATCAACAATTTGTGTGCGTCACCCACATACACACACATTTCTTGCCCTCCCCTGTGATGGCTTTCAAAAACAAACAGAAGGTTACACTTACAAGTGGCACTTTTCCTTCTAGTTATAAACTTCAGTTACTTTGTTTCCATAAATGATCACAAAATGCATTGAAAGTGCAGCGTGTCTTCGTCCGAAACTGTAAATCTATAGACACTTTAGTAAAACACAGGTGATGACACACAAACACACAGAGCGAAGAAGTAGTAAACATCGGCAGCAGGACACAGCTTCCTCTGGATTTTTTGTGTACCTTTGAAATAGTATTGCATTAATGCCATCTTCTGACATCAGCCCTATTTATTGGCAATATTTTAATTATTGGCATTTCTACTAATAATAAAAAACTTCCACGAAATGGGTTTACTGGGCACCAGTGGACCACCAGACATATGTATGACAATATTAAATGATTAATATGATGAAATGATGACTTTATTTTACTCTGAGTGAATTGTGTTAAATGTATAAAGTGTTCGCTATGTGTAGTGCATGTGGATGGACATGGATGCTAACTGCGATGTGATTGGTTAGTGGAGGCAGGGGTGGTTATTCCAGCCTTCTATTGAAAGCTATGTTGAGCAAAGTAATTTTTGCATTGTCTGCAGCGTTAGTTTTGGGACCTGATCTTCATGTAACGGTGTCAAAAAAAAAAAATCCCCTTTAAATCTTTTATTTGCTTGATTGGAAAGATGAAAGAAATCTAAAAAATAAAAGACCACTTCTGAAAAGATGACTGATTCTCATGCCACTTTTTTTTATTTTTCAGACTTCCATGTTCCATCTGAGTACTTAACCAATATCCATATAAGGGACAAGGTAGATATAATCTTCACAGCACATGATAAATGGCTGTTGTTGTTGTTGTTGTTCTCACTCTCCACGTTCCGGCCTTGTCGTTCTGCTCCCAGCTGGCTGCAATTAAACTGGCTCGATATGGTGAAGACCTGCTGTTCTACTTGTACTACATGAATGGTGGAGACTTGCTACAGCTTCTGGCAGCAGTAGAGCTGTGAGTAGTTGAATCTGTCTTTACCCTTATGGTGACTGTCAAATGTTTCTCTTTTTAAATGTTGTACTTTGTGGAAAGATTGGGGCGATGCCCAACAGTTTCTCAGTTTAAAGTTATACGGATATCTGCAGTAGCAGGTGGTAAGTAGGTGGCACGCTTTGGTAGATGGCTTAAGTGAAGTGAAGGTCACAGGTTTGTGTCTTCTGTTCATTCCTTATTTTCTGAAGTATATCTATTTTTTTAGTTAGGGTTTTTTGCTTTCTGTATTGTGAATACTTCAATTTTATTACTATTTGACATTTGAGACTCTTAACTACTTTATTTGCAGGACATTTTTTTTTGCATTCTTTGTGAAGACATTGCTGGCAAAAAAAACCCCATTGTGATTAGTGACACATTATTGGGCTAATTTTTAGGAAACTGGCATCAGTAGATATCTAGGCCTGTAAGGCCAATTATCAGCATCTGTACTGCACTTATTTAACATTAAGTTTGTTCACATTTTTGTTGTCTTAGAAATTTGGAGCTGCTGCAATGTAGTTCACCCTTTTTTATGTAAAAAATAGGCACGCTTTAGACAGAGAGAACACGGACAATAACTTTAAATTGTTACACGTGTTGCAATCTTGTGTTTCACTTGATTTGATAAGGATGAGTAGTTATAGTAGTAAACTCTTAATGGCATTAGCGATTTAAAAAACAAAAAAACAAATCTTATAATGTGTTTCTTCAGCTTTAACCGTGACTGGAGGTACCACAAGGAGGAGCGGGTCTGGATAACAAGGGCGCCTGGCATGGAGCCTACATTGAAGACCAACACCTATGAGAGGGGAACCTACTACTTTTTTGATTGTCTTAACTGGAGGAAAGTAGCCAAGGTGAGCGTCAGTCCTGCTGCCGTGTGCGCCTCTGTACTTATCCGCCAAATTTCATCTCCGCAAGTTTTGGTTGTGGAGAAGTTTGTGTCCCGTCATGTTGAACTACGCCTCCATCTCCTAGGAGTTTCATCTGGAGTATGACAAGCTGGAGGAGAGGCCTCACGTGCCGACAACATTCAACTACAACCCAGCCCAGCAGGCCTTCTAAGGCCCGACCTATCCAAAGGCAGCAGCTGTTCCTGCACACGATGCTGTTGTCCGGGGAGGGCACTGTGGCTCGCACAGCTTGGTTTTTATTCCTCGAGGATTTGGCTCTGTGGCTGCAGGGGGGGCTTTGCCACCATCAGGACTTCCCTGCCTGTCCAAATTTTCCAACAAGCTGCTCAAAACACCAACACTTGTTCTGGTTTTATTCTTTATGTTCCTCCTGTTTTTTTTCTGTCTTGTTTTGAGCAGGGTCTGTGTTATGTTTACGTCTCTGATTCTGAAGCCTGTTTTCTCCCTGAAAGGAGGACTGGCCTTATGGCACAGGACAGTGACAGAACAAGAATTATGCCTCATATTTGCATATTTCTGGTGTTAACGCCAGAGGGAAAGGCGGGAAAGCAAAGTTAACATCGTCATATGCAAGTGAAAAGGTGAAATGCAATGTTTATTGTTGCACTATATTTAGTAATAAAATAACACAAAATTTGTTTGTGCTTTTTTTTAATGTGAACACTCCCTGATGTTTTTTTTCCTGCTGTTTTTCTTTGTGGCTCAGGGGCGGACGTGCAACTTTTCCACATTCACGTCCCCTTCTTTCTCCCCCGCCCCCCCCTTTGATTCCTCTAGTCCAGGGGTGTCACACTGAGCCGCGAAAAGGGCCGATATGGCTGCAGGTTTTAGTCCCGACCAAGCAGGAGCACCTCTGATTCGTCCCAACCGATCAAGCGAACTGCCTTCACTCAATTGATTAGTTGTATCATGTGTGCTGCAACTTGGCTGGAACAAAAAAAACAAAACAAAACCTGCAGCCACGCCACAATTTCACGGATCGGTTTGATGTCCCTGCTCAAGCCTGTTTATTTGCACACCAAACTGTTATCCCATTCCCCCGTTGCAACCTTTCCTTCTTTCTGAGCTTTGTGCAAGTTGAACATTTCTTGAACTTTTGACACAAAGCTGGGAGATTTCTTTTTGGTTTCCACAAATGTGGACAAATCCTCAGAGGTTGAACAGCATCGCTGCAGAGCAAACTAAACACTTTCCAGTCTTTGTTACAATTTTGTAAGAAATGTGTACATTTGTTTCTTTGCATCACATAAATAAATTAGTATATGTATTTACAAATGTGTATATATGATTGCAGTATATATATAAATATATGTACATATATTTATATATATATATGTGACATCTATTTTGAAAGAAATAATGCCCTGCCTTGTACCTCGTTATTATGAGGTGAGCATAGATGCAATATGTGAACGTAACAGGACATTTCTGGATCCGCTGGACAGGTTGTCCGACGACACTTTGGGCACTTACAACAAAACATTTCGGGGATAAGTAGTCCTGTAAGGAAAAGCCTGATTCTCAGCCAAAACAGGAAATAAATGTGATACCAACTCTGGCGTTTTGAGTACACAGTAAAAGGGATGTCTTTCAGTTCAAGCTGTTTGAACAGCAGGATTTCGTAGGAAAAGGAAAAATGACAATGTGTGTGTGGGGGGAAAAAAAACAACAACCATACTTGTATTTTCAGAAGCAAAAAAGCTTTTCTTTGTATTAAAGGAAAAAAGGCTTTCCTGAATCGCTGTGTGTGTCTTGTTTATATTATGTTAAATGGATCCCTGATGAAGTTAAACTGCCCTCTGGTTTCATTTTTTTGTGATGAGGAAACTTGCATGTGTAGGTGCGGTATCGGCTATCTGGGCCCGCTTAATAAGCATTTTAATTACAGCTGGTGACCTCAGCATAACGGGTGAGAGCCTATTTATGGAAATAATTTTAGTTTGAAGGCAGTGCACATAAGATTAAGGAATTACATTCTACTTTGAAAGTGCAAGTTTTATTTGTTTTTGAAGACCACAACTTTCTCTTCAAACATATTAGTTATTGGAATGTCATTTTGACCTAATTAAGGCCTTAATTTTGCATGTACCACACGATAGTTATAAAATCAAGGAACATGTGACAAATGTAATGATACACATCCAGTGCTCCAGAGGAATAACGATTCTTCTGAACTGTGTATTATTTCTACATTAATTAGGTAACTAAAATGAGTATCAACTGTTTAGAAAGGCACATACACCTTAATTAGCACATTGTAAAAAAGAAAATTAAAATTAGCATTACACAAATATGGCACATGGATACAAACTGAAAACATTTCACAGAGGCCCCAGCAAATTGCCACTGTGCTGAGGCTTTCAGAGCAGAGCTGCCACTTAAGGCCAGATACAATCATGTTATCACAATGATGAGCGGAACAAACTTCAAAAAAAAAAAAAAAAAAAGTCGCAGAAATAAAAGGGCAAATAAGGTTGAAATGTGATACCGGAGGACAAACATGCGGCTGATACTTGTACAGATAAATCAAATCCATTCTGAGCTGCCACCTGCTTGTGTAAATGCTACAACTAGAATGAATGCAGACGATCCCGCCTCCAAAAGCATTTCTGAGTGCACATTCTACTTCTTCTTTAGACAGAAAAATCACAAACACGTCATCGCTCCAACCTCTTCCTCTATCCAGTTTCCATGTTTTGAGTGCAGCCTGCAGCTTGAGATCTCCTCTTCACACTTCTTCTGGCCGTGTGTCGGCTTTGCCTTTTTCCACTTTTCTTGAGCTACAATCCAGCGTAAGTCGTCTGATCCTCTGGCTTCACAGTGACGGTCACTTGGAGGAAGGTTCAGCACTGGAGCCGTCTGACAAACCTCCTGCTTTGGAAGTTTCCTCTGATGGAGAAAATGGCATTGAAGTTATTTGAGAGACTTGAGAATAAAAACACCCACAGACTTTGACATGTGACCACTGATTGTTTACCACGGAATGTCATGTTGGATTTTTTTGTTCAACATAAAACGCCTCCTGAAGGGAGAATTTATTGCTGGGCTGTTGCATTATATTCTACTGTGAACATGCAGTGGTCTTAATGTTATGCTTGATTGATGCGTTTCTTTCAATGAAAAATCCCCAGCCCCTTCGTCGGGCGGATGTGCCTCTGGTTTTGCATAATTAAAAACTTGCATTAGTTATTGCAGCAATCTCTGTCTCCCAC
>CAAKHG010014716.1:0-11955 GCA_901007715.1 Dactylopterus volitans
TGCTGGTTGATGCAGAGCAGGTGGAGAGAATTCGTGGTGCTGGGTGTTTGCCAAGATAAGGAATACACTAACAAACACATTTCTGCATATGCAGGTACACACACACACACACAAACACACACACACGCACACACACATGCACACAAACGCACATGCACACACACGCACGCGCGCACACACACACACACACACACACACACACACACACACACACACACACACACACACACACACACACACACACACACCTTCACCAAAACACAGACACTCAGAAGCCGCCGTTGAAAAACACATTTTTCAAGTCATCTAGTCAGAAATAATATGCCAGTTTTGTCCTTCACATTATCACAAACCATCTCTCCTGTGCCTCATTTGCACAGAGCTCTCCACACGCCATAAATCCTTTATTTCTCTGTTGTGCTGTTATTCTATATTTACACTTATTTATTACGTGACGGCTCACATCTAGACAACCTTGAAAACGCTGCGATCAAGGCCGATAACAACGGGTTGCAATTGTACTTTGAAGACAAAACGGCATTAATTAGCGAATAAAATGGAAATGCAGGAATCACATGTGCGCTGTCTCCAAGTTTGCCTGGGTATATGAAGAGAGAGAGAGACAACATTTCATCCATATTTCCATCTGTAATCCCTCTCTCTCGTCTTGTGATAGCTGTGCTCTGTGAGGTACATAAACAGGAAGCTCGTCTGCATTGATACGGCATGTTTCAGTGCGTGACAGGTCATCTTTGTACTGGGAGAGTGTAACCTCTCAGTTCTTGCTAAACCTTCAGGATGCACGCAGCTCCTCTCCCCTCCATCTGCTGGTCTCTATGAAGTCTGCACCCGATCACAGGAGCTTTGACTGCAGCTTCTGTCTCTACCACATTGCAGTCATACCTAACCCCTGAGCCAGATCAACAACACACAGGAAAATAAAAAAGACATGAGTGAAAACATCAACATTTCCCTTTTTAAGTGTTGAAAATGTGCTTTCAGCCTCTGGGTGCAAAATTTCTGCATATTTAGCAATGAAAAACCCAGGTACGATTCCACTGAAATGTGTATGTTGAAGAAAACACAAACTGTGCCGGTGTGAATCTGTTTGGGAGATGATCGTGTATCGAATCATTCATGTATAATCCAGGATAAACTATAGGGGCTTTGCTTGTATTTAGTGACTGTTTTCAACTGCGAGAGCCATTTTGTCCGCATCTAAGGGACAATTATTTTGGCCTGAAGTTCTTCTAGATATTCTCCCGTGGCGGTTGAAGGTGGTAATTGTCTTTTTTTTGGTTTTTGTTTTTATTTCATAAAGCACTACACTGCTTATGTGAAACATGCTATATAAGAAAACCGACTGTCTAATTGATCAATTGATTAATTAGAAACAAGGTTAGATCAGATCGGATTACATTTGAGGGCAATGTCATTCATGATGTATTCAAAATGCACAAAATATGAACAATTCTGACTATCAGAATTACTAAGTCAGTAAAACACCTTAAGCATATCCATTAATCAAGCATTTCCACTTCCTTCATTGCTGCTTTTTCTGTCCTGGTTACCTGCAAGCGACACCAGAGAGAAAAGAGTAAAACAGATAACAGCATTGACTTCATGCGTTTTCAAAAAAAAAAAAAAAATCCCCAAATCAAAAGGAAATCCTCTCTCTTAAATAAACAATATCAGCAAAAAGAACACAAAAAGTTTGCTATTGGTTTAAAGCACCAGATCAGTGCAGGGAGCCACTTTTAAAACAATGGAAATTCAACACGATTATTAAACAGTTTTCTACCAAACAGACGTAGCGGCATATGTGTTGAACTAGAGGATCTCTGGGTGCAGCTCCTGCAGCAGGCTGATGCATTACTTTTCATCCATCCATCTAATTATTCCCTCAGAAACCTGAAATTTGAAGATACAAAAGACCGTCCCTATCTGTCACTGAGCACCATTGATCTTATTGAAAGAAAATGTGGGTGTAGAGGAAACCCAATATAACTCGTGCCATTAAATTCCACACAGCATTATTCACATACAGAATTGACAGATTTCTGTGAGACGTTTCTTTTAATCTTCAACTGTTGTTGAAGAAAAAGGGGAGAAAATCCTACACTCCAGGCATCTCTCCCTTTTCCATATTTGCAGTGAGGTTAACACAAAAGGCTATTGAAGTAGATAGAAAAAAACACAGCCCCACCTAACTTGTTGATTATTAACAACGGGGCTGGGAAGACAGATGTGTTTCCTGTGTATCGGGAGTGTTTGAATTGTCAGTCTGAAATCAGCACCGAAGCTTTTATCAAAGCAATGTAAGCTGATCAATTCCAGATGCTCTCACTGTCCATGCGAGTCAATCTGCAATACCATTTTTGTCAATAAATTCTCCTGATAGTCCCAGTTATAGACTGGGTGTGCGTGTGCGTGTGTGTCATGGGATGTGTGGGTATTCTGCATGCAACTGTGAGATGATAGCAAGCGAGAGTGTGTGTTGATATGCGTGCATATGAGTGGGTATATTCCAAAGAAGCCGTGAAGCCTTGGCTGCCACTGAATCCCTCGCACCTACAGACGCACAAACACGTGCGGCCACACATACATACTGGCACATGCTTAGCGAGTCAGGCTTATTCTGAATAAATTTACTGTAGAATGACCAACTTTGGAAGAATACATGATGTCACCTGCAGTGGCAGAAACATTTACTCGCACTCAGTAGCAAGTTACTCGTGCTATAATTGGGTCTTTAATGTTACATGTGCATGAAACTATCGGGTAGAAGTATCCCACTTTCTGATCCCCTACTTTTGGACAGACTACTCACAGCTAGTTGTTGTTTATGGGCAGGATTTTACACTGAAACTAACAATCACCACATAAACAACATCGATGCACACACACCAGTGCATGGACATGATGAATGCCATGTTAGATCAGGTTTGTCCAGCTTAGTTCAACCACTCAGATAAAATGAGGAATTTTCATTCACTTTCTTTCTATGGTTATTTAAGGCCTTTTCCTCCAGTCATCTCGAGAGCCCTACATATGCTGAGTCATGCTTCCTGAAACTTGATTGAAAAAAAAATGCTGAAACTTGGTATAAATTTCTCTCTAGAACATGTTAGAATTTAAGAAATGTGATGCCGTGTATGTTTGCCACACATCAAATTTTGAGTCATTAATCATGTGTGTTATGCAAAACAATTTTCTTCAGTGGCAACAGAATTGACCCTCTCTCCCCCTCAAGTTCTTAGCACCTCACTGGAGGGCGATTGTTCAGACTATACCCTATAAAAGGAGCAATGTCGTGTTCCCTTGAGGACTTTTTTTTTTGTAGATATATGTCAGCATAATAAATGAAATGTTAAGAAGGGCATAGTATAGTAGGGAACAGAACATATCTCTTATGCAACTATCTCGCATCATAGATTTTTCTCTCCAGTTCATTCAGGGGAAGCGTGCTCGTCTCGCCCCGAATAGAACAATCTCAGTGTCCATTCTGCATATAGGGAAGAGAGTAGTTATATATATATGATCTCAAACCTGGGTCTACATGGTACAAAACATGCACACTGACAGCATACTCACCCTTAGAGGTACGCTGTCAAACTACCCTCACCTTTGAGAAATGCAGCCGTGCCCTTCATACATACAGAAATCCCTCATGCATATTCCCATACCTCCACATGCTCCTCCCATCCCAGTATGCCCCATGCACTCATGATTCATCTAATCTCTGGGGCCTCTGACACAGGGATCAACCAAATCTGGGGGTCCCCTCATACGACTCACAGTCTGGGAATACCTCTTTCGGCCTCAAGGGAAGCCATCCAGCCTCTGACACCACATACGGAGTCGGCCGAGTGGCTAATCCACCAAAACTGAGATAAAACCAAATTATGTATCTCTCTCGATGTATTAGTGGCAAACCAGTAACCCCATGCAGTAAAATGCACGCGTGACAAAAGGAGTTAATAAGGAAATGCAATACTCACAAAAAAATAAAAGAGAAAATAGCAAAATGCAGAACTATTTAAAAGAATGAAAAGGCTGGACCCTGTAATCCTTTGGCCCTTGCAGCTCAAAAACGCTAGCTTGTCTCTCTTTTAACGTTTGAACGAAACTGAAAAATTTGTACGGATATTTGATGTGATTATCAATGTAAGTCGCTGTACTGTGTGTGTGTGTGTGTGAGCACGTGCATGTGCCTGAGTGTGCATCTTAATTCACAGAGTGGGGCTGAGCTTGTGATACTGCATTTGATTCTGAAAGCACAGCTGCTACTATAAGATGTCCGCTTATGAATGCCAGACGTTCGCCTGGAACCTCTCGCACGCCCATGGCTGTTTACATAAAAGTAAAACACCTCTACATTTCCTCCACCGCTGAGCACCAAAGTACCTGCTCAGGTAGTGGAACCTCATCTCGTACCTGACGTTAAACCCCTGCACTCGGGGAGGCAACTCCACCATCATATTTTTCATACAGTAACTACATGAGAGGGACTTGGGGATAAAGTTGAAACGCTTCAGGAAAAAAAAAAAAAACACTAAAAAGTGGAGCCTGAGTCAAGATTGTGTTCGTCAAACACCACTCGACGACTCATATTGCACAGTTATGACAAAGTTGAACTTTCACGCTCCTTCTTGGTTTCATCCCTCTATTTAACTTCTTTCCGGTCATGCAATAAAACTTTAAAAAATAATTTTTTGAAAGCGTGATGTCGGCGGTGGTCTAAGTTTCCCGTGTTGAATCTCGCGGTATTTTGACTGCTTCCCTCCACTTTTTTGACACTCGCCCCTCCCCGTCCTCTCCGGGAATGCTGGGTTGTTTACATTACTGGCACCCGGGTCAGGAGTTGTGGCGGTGAGGGGGGGCCCCGCTGCGCCTGAACACACGTACACATCTCCACCGACTCCACGGCGGCACGCACACTCTCTCCCTTACACAAAAAAAAAGAAAAAGAAAAAAAAACAAAAAACTTTTTTTTTTTTTTTTTTTTAGCGCTCACGCAGCGGAGCTACGCAGGAGGAGAGGCCCACCGAGTCCGACTTGTGAAGCGCCCTTGGAAGGGAAGGGAAAGTCAACACCGAAAAAAAAAAAAAACCCCACCGCCATACTCATCAGGAGGATCGCGAAGAAGGAATAGCTTAGCAACAGAGTCCTACTTCCTGGTAAGAGCCGAGACGGCGACAGCTGACCGTGAACTTAGGAAAGTCCAACGAACGGCGAATTAAACGCTCGCGAACCGTCCGCGCGCCCCGTTTCCCACGCGCCGCGGGCCGGCGGCCGCGCCGCGGCAGCCGGCGGTCAGCCGCCGTGGCTCGGCTGCGACCTTCACGGCTGCTCCCAAAAGTTTGAACGAAGTTCGCCATGTAGCCTAGCTCGGTCCGGGCTACCGCTAGCATGGTGCGATGCTAACTTTCGCTGCCCCGAACGTGCGCAGACGCCGACGGTCACGTACATGGCAACCGCCGGGCAGCCGCGCGGGGCAGCTTTAGCCCACCTCAGTCTCGCACGCACTTTCGCGAACACGTAAAAACCAGCTTTCCCCAACTGTTATCATTCATCGAGATTGCGTAGATGTCACGGCGATCGATTACTTCCTCATGAGGCCTTGGTGCCCATATCTTTACAGTAGCAAGCTTTTGTTTTGTTTACACGACTCAGTCTCAATGATGCTCTTAATACATACATTTATTGTTACATCCAGGTTGCTGTATGTGTTTGCACATCCGTGTGTGTGTGTGTGTGTGCGCGCGCGCGCGCGTGTAGCTAAATGAGTCTCTTCATAGTTGGAGTTCCTGGAAATGTGGCAGCAAACTTAATTTCGGATCAACGTGGCGTTCTTGAATTCACAGCAACGTGATGTTACCGTCAAAGAGCTGATTCATGTCCGGACCAAAACTGGAGCGCAACAGGGTGACACATGGTCACACTCGCAGACACACCAGAACGCAGAAAACCATGTCCTCCAAATGTGCAGGCCCCTAATGCTGTCAGAACATCTCGCATGTGGCCAATAGTTAGTGCCATTGAGGTTATGAGGTGCATGCTGTCCCACATGTGGCATATTTAGAAATGGCTAATTTCATCTGCATCCTCTAAATCCACTGCGAAGGTCAGAGGCCACATGTGCTCCTCTCTCAGACCTACAGTAGATACCTGCCAGCGAGGCCATCCACATATTCACATCACATTTGCTGAAGCTTGTCTTAGCCAGTAGCTTCTTCTGAATGCTCGTGCTCACTCAGGCCGACCATCCGGTCGCGTTGATCGGAAATGTATTTCTATGAATGAATGACGGAGGGGAAAAAAAGGGAAGTAACAGATAAGAAGTTTTTGCTTGTGAATGCGTAAAGATGTTGGAAAGCACTTCTCGCGGTTGGGCAGCCTGGATATTTCAGCCCGGACATATCTTGTTTGGAATTTAATTCTTGAAACTTCATTTATTATTTTAGCAGGAAATAAAGTTATACAGTTTTGTCACCTCAACTTCTATAAAGTGACCTGTCATGAGTAATTGGCTATAGATTCAATGCTTAGCTACATGCAGACTGACTTAGTCGGTTCTCGGCCCATTATTAGCAAATGTGTGTATCACTGCAACTGTATCTACCTATTTAAAAAAAAAAAATTGGAGGCTTGCAGTGCAAAAGTTAATTACAGGACAGTTTCAAATTGTGTCAAGACCCAAAGCAAGAGGAGCATTCAGCAGATTGTTGGGGAGTTCTTGGCATCGCCTGGTTACCGTCCATATCAGTTTCACCACGAATTTAATTGGTTCGCCTGTATAAACTGCAACGTGTAATTTGAAATAAAATGCCAAATAATTTGCCTCAATAATTCAATTCTAGGTACGATTTGTTTGAAGAGCATGCATAGGAACTCATTTACACTTTGATCCGGTTGTATTTCCTTAAAAATTGTGCAGATGTTTATTTATTTGTGCACCCCGTAGTTAAAGCGAGCGCTGTGTTTTGAGCCGTTTCTGGCTGGAAAGTCCTTGGCCAAAGTGTTGCATCCAGCTGCGTAAAGAGTTATAGCCTGAAAGAAAGGGTGTAATTATAGAAGAGCTACTGGTTGACAACGGAGAAACCAGAAATAAAGATTAATAGAAGAGGTATGTAGGCCGTGCCCCGCCTCTCCCTTGCCTAATCATTTTGGGAGTCACACATTGGTTGGAACTGTTGTCTCCTGCAATGTTACTGTCCCTGCGCATCACAGTCAAAGATTTTAGGTGTTTATAAAATCAAATTTGGCTCGACGGCAGAGAGATAATTCAGATTAGAGTTTGTGGGAACTGACATACCTTGTTGATTAGTCACTTCTCTGTTGCCACAATCGATCATTGTCAAAGACAAAAGGCTCGAGTATGCCGGTGTCATCAGGTGATGGAGATGAACAGTGGCTGGCTCTGTGAAGTTGATTAACAAGGAGTGTGTCATGAACCAGATGATCAGCAAATGGCTGCCAAATGTTTGCATCAGGTTGTGTGCTCAGGGATTTCTGCCTGTTTATACTGCTTTGAATTTCAGCTGATGAGAGGCGGATTTATTTTGACAGGTTTTGGCAAAATGTTATTTTTGGTGATTATTGCTTTGCAGCTCACACACTGATAATTTTCCGCATCAGTGGTTGTAGAGACTACTTTGTTAGGATGTCAACTGTGCATTTTCTTACGTTCTTACTTTCCCGTTCTTTGTTATTTTTGCGTGTTCCAGTGATTTTGTATTAATTGAAAGATGACCCCCCAGCAGTTTTTAATCTCCTACAAAGTCATCTCAGTGCCTGGAAATGACATATTTAAATGTTTTTTTTTCCTTTCGAAAAAAATGCTTGCATTGCCTTAAAATGTCTTTTCTAATATAGTATTTGTGGATTTATGGGTACAGCTTCACCCAATCCCCATGTGCACTGACTTGTGCTCACCTGGCAACCAACACACTTCTCCTATTAGCTCCTCGACGTGTCTTTAGTTTTCTTCTTCACAGATAACGTCACCTGTTGTTTGTTTTAACACACCACATGCAAGCCATTGAGAAAAGACCTGTAAACCCAATAAACCTTCCAAATTGAACGATCGTGATCACATGATCAAATCGCACGACCTGTTCACGACGTGGCAGCACGTAAACAAAGACATGATGAGCCTCGCAGTCCACTTCCACTGATGGCGATGGCTCAGAACTCTGTTAACAGGCCTTGTTTTATGCGGGTAGACCAGGCAAATACAGATTTAGATTATCTGTATAGTCGTATAGACGTATGGAAGACGTATAGTCTTTTTAACTTAAGCACTCATCATGCTTGAGACCATTGTAAGGGCCAGTCGACACTGGAGGAAATTCAGTGCCGGCGTGACTCTGCAACAACCTCACTGCTGATTGAATTAGTGTTGGACATCGAGAGGCACCGCTGACAGAATGCCAGCCTGGAGAAAACTGATGTGCTGCGCAGGCAACAACAGCTGCTGCATCTCGCACGTATTTTCTTCAGGAGATGCTTTCATTACAGTTTTTGCTTCATCTGTTGTGTGATTTTTAAGGGTAGCTAGACTCGAATGCGGGGATGCTGCAGCATTGTGCGCTATTTGCCAACCGCTGAAGTGATACTCAGAGAATGAGGAACTTTTTCATGAAAAATACTTGACCCTTTACCTTCATGAGCTGTTTTACTTCATTATTGGTGAAGGTTTTGACAATGCCAAAGATTTCGTAAGAGGATCAACATTATATTTGCCGTGGCGTTCGCTTTTTTTGCTTTAACCTGGTTTAGCGTACATAATTCTTTTCCACTGCCATACATATTGTTTATGTCAATATAGTCACAATGGCAGCTGTACTTCCACCATGAAAACAATCTTAGTTAGACCTAAATTACCATTCACTGGTGCTGATATATCTACTACACCCAAAGCAATGATTTAGCGCTGTGGAATTTACCAAATCGCTCGATCCCATGAGAATTTCCTATTTTAGCCCTGAAGCTGGCCTCTCCACTGGACTAAAGATCAGATGAGACATTTGTCATCTGACCAGTTTAACAGTCATCTTGCCGTTGGGTTTTCCATAAAGAACAAAAAAAAAAAAAAAACTCCTTTTTTTTTTTTTTCTTCCACAAAGCATAGTTGAAGGACGATGCTTCCTAAGGCCATTTTCAGCTACATTTAACACTGTCTTTTGCATGATGTCAGGGACCTTGGCCAAGCACTGTATACAAATGATGCTGGCAAAGGTAGCAGATCACTGCTTAGGGTAAAAGCAGCTTTGGTATTCCAGCTTTGCAAATTTTTTGTTACATTTATCAAATAACAAAAAAAGCCAGAGAAGAAAATGCAAGCTTGTTGCCTTCCCCAGAAGAATTTTAGAATGTAGTCTTCCCTTTCCAGGCTAAGTTTGGTTAGAGTTTAGTGTAAGGTCTTTGGCAATGAGAGTGGGCTATCTATGCAGCGTCTTGCACTCCCCTCAAACAGCCATCCTGTCAATATTTTTCATATCCACTTCCCTTCTATCTTATGAAGGGTCACTGATGTTTCAAGTATTCAAATATCCTTGGAGGGTGCCTCGCGGCTCCCCATGCCACGTGAAAGTTCTCAATTTCACTGTGGCATTGATGCCTTTTCTCATTGGGCTCTATAGTGCTTTGGGGGAAACAGAATACAAAGACATGCAAACATAATAATTACTGTTTAAAGTTTATGAAACACTTTCAGTGCCCCTGGGTCAGTTTATGCCATGACCGCACAATATCAGTGATATATTTCACTGCAAAGGGTGTTTGAAAGGGTTTTATTCAATTTTTTTTTCTTTACAACTGGGCTCTTGTCTTCAACTCTGGAATCCTTCCCTATGTGAAACAAGTCTTCATATATTTAATTGAGGTACGAATATGTGAAAATAATGGGTTGCAAAAACTGATAAATGTTTTTTTTTAGTCATAGTATAGCCTTTAAGCAGAAGAGAAATATTTTAATGGTAATGAAGGAATAAATAGCTGATATACAGAAGGGCACATTGAAAAGCTTAAACAAGGCGTATTTAGAAACACGTTTGCTAATGTCCTCAGAAAATTGATATTTCAATAAAGACTGATCATTTTCAACAGGTCACACAGGTGTTGTATATTTTTTCATGTAATAAATCTTGTATGCTTATTTTTTTTAAATTCCTTTTACGGGAAACACCCACATTGATGCTTTTTTTTTTTTTTAGTTTTGTACATTTTGTTAATTCAGTGAGGCTTGTATTTAGATGTCAGTTTTAACATTTTAATTCCACGACAGCCATAAAAGTGCAGTTAATGTAGGCTGTTTTTGGAGTAACGTTTGTGGAGTAAAAATGTACTCTAAATATCTAAAACCTATTGTATTTTAACCCTGCCTGTGGTAGCTGCAGGTTGAGGAATATGCTGTTGTATTTTGCCATCTGAGCAAATCTACCAAAGCCATGCTGGCAGATTTTGAACTGAGCTGGAAAGATGACTCTCAAGTAGTATTTTCCTTTTTTTTTTTTTTTTTTTTTTTTTTGTATTCTAGATCACTCTCCAGTTGTCCCCTGTCCCTCTCCATCTCTTTTGATTATCAACACGCAAAAATACGAATCCCCGAGGACACAAATTCACTTTCACAGAATAATTACAAGATGCTATATGCCACTGTAAACACAGCACATCAGTGACAGCGACAGTATGCATTTGTCAGGAGATGAGACAAAAGCAGAATGAATTTGTACTCATGAACAGAATGAGAGAGGATGAGTTTTTGTTGTTGTTGCTTGCTTACTGTGCTATGGGCGTTTGTTCCAGCCTCATCACAAATGAGGCTTAATGTTTCACACGGGATTTGCTGCAGAACAGTGCAAATTTGTATGAAAGCATCTTGTTTTGACAGACTGACTTACCCTCCCCCTTTGTAGTGTGAAAAGCCAGGGACATTTCTTTCTGTCTTGCACCCTGTTTTCATTTCTCATTTTCTATTTCTTTTTTCTGGCGCCGTTGCATGCTCAACTACTAACCAAAGATCAGGGTACACCGAGGCCTTTTAGTTTTAATTTGGTCAGTAACCTTTAAACCTTATTCTTTGTTTATTGACTCCTGTCACATTCGGGATACACCAGCCCTCCTCTAACAACGGAAGCAGTTCTAAATGCACAGTGTTGCAAGTGTCAGAAATGCAGAGCAAATAAACAGCAATGTGTTTCTTCCAAGTCCTGATATTCATATTGTTGCTGTGTGTCGGCTTTGGGAGACAGCATTGCTCGTTGGTTGGTTTGCTTTAACCGCATTTTTCAGATGTATCGTAGCTATAAATGCTGCTCTTAAATGAATGCTGCAATGAGACTATTTCCTTCATGCTGGCAACGTAAAACTCTCCATCCAAACTCTTTTCCCACAGTCACACTAGAGAACCGTTGAATAATGTAGCCTGTGTTTCCTATAGGTGGAGCTTTCTATTCGCCAAGCATATCATTTCAGAATTCAGTTTGCTTGACTAATTTTAACGCGCGCACAATTGGAAAATGTTGTACTCCTGCATTATGTAGTGAAACTTAAATATCAGATTGAGCCTGACATGTTGATCTTGGACTCTTAACATGGGCAGGAAGCCTTAATTGAGAAATCCCGCTTCTTTCTCTTCTCAGCCTCTCTTTGTCTTGCATTGCTGTTTGGGTGCAGGGGACATCTCATTAACTCCTCCCCTCCCCTCTGTGTTTGTGCTCTGAGTCACAGCGGTCTTCCATGATCTGCTTGGTCTCTTGGTTTGGCCTGGGGCTTTGAGGTTGTGGTCGAGGCCTGGGGCCATGGAGAAGGAGGAAGAGACATAGTGAGAAGCTCCCCTCATTTCCTGCTACCAAAACTGCCCTTGAGCTTCTCTCTCTCTCTCTCTCTCTCTCTCTCTCTCTCTCTCTCTCTCTCTCTCTCTGTCTCTCTCTCTCTCTCTGTCTCTCT
>CAAKHG010014716.1:17363-28322 GCA_901007715.1 Dactylopterus volitans
TTACTTAATGGCCAAGGCCTAAAAAGAGAGCATTTGTCATGGTCTCTGCACCAAGGGGACCTGTCTTAACAGTTAACCTGGACCTCTCAGGACCTTGGAAAACATTTGAAATGAAAGGCGTGCCCCCGCCTCACCTCTCTTTCTTCCTCCTCTTCTTTTTCTACGCATATCCATCTCTATGATTATTTAAACGGGTGCCAGAAAAACACTTTGACACATCTAATTTGGGCTGCTTGAGAGAGGAGAGAGGGGCCTTGCGATTCTCCACACTCCCTTTTACTGAGTGGGGAAGTGGCGGGTGAGAGAGAAGCTGTTGCCATGGCTACGTGCTGGCAGCTTCTGTCCTTGTGTTTGGAGAGCACTGGCTGTTCCCTCTCTACCCAGTGCTTTGGAGGGAGGAGAGGGGAAGGGAGGGAGGTGAGGTGAGGCAGAAGGAGGTGAGGGAGGAGAGAGGTGAGGAGGGGAGAGGCAGGGTGGGGTCGAACTGCCAGAGGAGAGCAACACAAAGTCTCTCAGCCACACAGCAAATTCTACAATTCAAATGGTTGCTGGCTTGGAAAAGAGCAACAAAAGAGCAACACTGTGGGCTCTGGTGGCTGATCATCCGCTGCTCCACACATGTGCGACTGTTGACAGCAAGGGGACAGTGGAGGAGTGGCATTTTCACTCGGTGGTGGCACTGAAGTTTGCTATTTCACTTATCACAGTTTCATGGTGCCGCTCGTAGCACATTCTACATGAGCAAGTCGAGTGTTTCACGATGGCTTTCATGGGTTTCACCACTGAGTAAGATGATCTATGTAACGGATAGCTATGTAATACAGAGCTAGCAGTTTGAGGACACACAGGTCTCCTTGTTAATTTACCCTCTCGATTTCTTCAGTTCCAGAGATATTGTTACGACCGATCCGAAGATCTATTTGTACCTTTCCTTTTGTCTTATTTTATTTGCACAGTGACTGTGTCACTGTCTCCATCCATGCTTGCGTATGTACAACTGTGTGCGTGTCTGTAATGGTGTTAAAGTTCATTGTACAAACGTGTGCATGTGTGTCCGCGTGTGCAAGGCATAGAGAAACAGAGAGCGTTGTGGTTGCTATTAGGCATATCGTGCTGAGGTCCCGGTGGTCATGCTGACGCGTCCCCTTCCCCACCCCCGCCTCCTCCCTGGCAGGAGGCTGACCTTGGCAGGGCCTGACAGAGAGATGGCCTGGAGGGGGACCCACGGAGCTCCACGCCAGCCCACTGAGCCAACCCACTCAGTCTGTGCAGGTGTACTGACGCTTGGACACACACACGCACGCACGCACACACACGTGCAAACACACGCACACACACACGCGCGCGCGCGCGCACACACACACACACACACACACACATGCAAATCCACTGGACCAGAGGAAGCACTCTGAGCAAGCAGATGTCCTAACACTGCATTTAATTTCTCTGTTATCTTTCTTGTGGATTTCTCATGGTCATCATTGTCCAATATTTTAGGTCTTGTTGACTGCCTGTCTCATGTGCTTGCAGCCTCTTCCTTGATTGTTGCATATAGTGGAAATAAAATGCTTAAAAAAAACCAAACATTTGCTATGTGATGTCATATTTACTCCTTGTAACTCTCTTTGGGTGTGTTCATTATTAAAATATAATTACTGAGAATGCTGTGTAACTTATAAGAGGTCAGTACCTCTGGGGTTTATGTACATCTTACATGGAGGTCGACGTAAAAGTGTGAACTTCATGTAGAGTAGTGCATTCGGTTACATGCACTGCATCTGATTTCATGTATCAAGTCAGTTATTTTCTCTGAAACTCCAGTAAATGAATCAAACAAGCAACTTAATTAAAAGGACAACATGGCAGTACATTATGTAAGAAGTCTCAGTGAATTAGACACAGCACTTAAGAGAATTACGACATATATGAAAGAGAACAAGAACATGAAATCTTGAGCTATCGCTAGATAAAGGTCTTTCAAAGCACATGGAAATGTACATGGGGACACAGGGATATTTGAATAAAGAATAGTGCAAAATTTGATACAACAACGTAGGCTGCAATGTCATCTGCAAAAATATGGAGGAAATGCAGTATGTTGTCACCCAAAAATCTCAGTTTACAGCAAGTACATGTGCAACACTTTTGTGACATCAGTCAGTTTGGAAGCCAGTCTCAGTTGAATATCAACGCTAAGGAGGTGTGATTGTTATAGGAACAATTAAATATCAACAAGCCACTATTTTACAGCAAAATGACTCTGGATACTTTTGATGGGACCCTGACTTTTCAACACAGTGACAAAAAGACTGAAAAAGACGCAGACAGCAGAAATTGTAGAAAAGGACCCAAAGTTCTGTATTGCATGTTAGATATTGTTCGTGCTGGGATGATATGGCTTTGTTGTGTTGTTGGATCTCTGGTTTCCCAGTGCTCCTTGTTGATTGTGTGAGCCGAGGCACGTGACGGGGTAGTGTCTTAACTGATGTCTTACAGTAAAAGTTGAGTACTTTGCGTCCCCCTCCTTCCTCAGAAGGGTGGTACTGCGTCACTGTGGCATCACTCTCTGTCCGTCCCCCACTCGACGGATTGTCTCCCTACTTTTAATTGCACAATAGATATTGAGGGCTTGGGGGTTAGAGCACGTTGAACTCTGTTGTCAGCCAGCACTGGGGCATCCATGCTCCAGCTACCCCCCGATTTTAAAAGCACCGTAGTCAACAATTGCACTACATATCCACCTCACTACAAATACACCCATCCTCTCACACATTCAAGCCAACACAACACAGGCTGGTGGGAATCAGCAAAGGTTGTCGATGTGAGGGTTCATGGGGTCAAGGAAGTAGAGACTACTCACCTGGAGGGTAAGGCCAGGCTGACCTCTTTTAGCTCCATTTATGAATTTTTGCCACCAAGTTGCCTGTGAGAAGATGCACGCATCCTGTCACACATTCAAGCCATCCCATAGGCGGTATGCTAGTCTTCAAAGGATGGACTTGTGCTACAGAGCTGAGAGCCAACAGGAGAATCAGCTAGCCCCCCTGCTGTTACCAGAGAGAGGCAGTGGTTACAAGATCACTCTACTCACCTACCTTCAGTGCTGCACCTCAGACTTCCACACAAGGATGGTAAAACAGAGTTAGAGGAAATACGCCAAGAGAGACACTTCATTCAGCAGACGCAGTGGCACATGTCATCGGATCTAGCTGAGCTCTGGGCATTGCGAGAAGAAATGATACAGTTAGTGTCTGCTATCTGTAACCTACAGAGCCCATCTTCTCCCCATATCAGCAAGCCAGAGCTAGTGTAGGTGCCACCGCAGCCACTGGTTGGAAGTACACCCGATGGTGAGGAAGAGGATGACTGGCCAGCACCACCAGACATGGCTGGAGCCGACAGGGGAAGTGTTGCTGCCCCATGACCCACCAAAGCTATATCACCTTAACAGGAGAGTAGAGGAGCTTCCATGCACGGAAGGAAGAAGCACTGCCTTCCTCAACTACTAAGGTGTTTGTGGGCCAGCCACAAGTTCAACACTTGCCAGTGAAGCTCCTCTTGCTTCAAGGCCATGGGATGTCACTGCCCACTATCCACATCCCTCTTTCCAGACTGTTCAGCCTACAATTTGGCCACACAGTTGCCCCACAGCTGAGCCAAAGTATCTAACTGTCTATGGATGTCACAGGAGTGAGTCTGACTGCAACCCAGTGCCCCCACAGCAGCAACCCTGCACGTCATGGACTCAACCATCACCCTCTGGACTGCCGCAGAGCGAGAATTCCCTCATGTCAGGGCCATGTTACCATGGGCATCGCCCAACAATCCCCACATTCTCAAGTCGGGACCCAAGTGAATTTGCATGGCTCAAGATCTCACTGGAAAATCTTCTACCACATGATGCAACAGAGCTGTTTAAATACCAAGTATCGGTTGATCACTTGCATCTCGAAGAGGCCAAGTTGAGAGCAGACTCTTACCCGAACTCCCCAACACCTTCCTCTGACACGATGGTTGCCCTGAATGACAAGTTCAACCAACCACATCAGATAACACTTGAAGTGTATCGCTGCCGTGATGGATGCACCGGACATTAGGCATGGAGGCCTTGTTATGTTTGAAAGGTTTTCGCTCCTGATACAGTCACTCGTTGGAATGCTAAGAACACTGGGGCCTAAGGGAGAAGTGGAAGTGCAGTGTGACTCAAAGGTTGCTCGTCTGCTAAGTAAGCTGCCACCAGAGCCGAGAGCAGAGTTTCGCCGCTGCATGTTCCATTAGGATACACGAACCCACACCTTAACTGATTTCTCAGAGTGGCTGAAATATGAGTCCTGGTGCCAGGATTCCCAAGGACAGTTAGTGGTGAGAGGGGCTAAGGAGAAGCCCATGCCCAGGAGGAGCGATGGAGGGCCAGACTAGCGGCACCGAAGATGGCCAACCTGCCAGCGGCCCGTTTACACCTATTTAAGCCTGCTTTCTATTCCACGGGGATGGACTGCTCTGAGCCATTTGAGGTCAAGGTGGGTAGGTGCCTGGAGAAGAGATTGGGAATAATTTTCACCACCAGGGTGTTGCACTTGGAAGTTTTGACAACCATTGATATGGACAGGTTTCTTATGGCTCTTCAACGATTTATCGCCCGCAGAGGAACACCTGCAAAGCTAGGAGGTGGGCGAGATCCCATGAGACCTTCATGGGAAAATCTCCTGCATTACAACAGCTCCTCACACCTCATCACCTTCCACTGTAACTCCCCAGCAGCACCTCACTTTGGAAAGGTGTGGGAGAGGGAGGTACACTCAGTTAAGAGAACACTTTATGCCATGGTGGATGCCCAACCTGTCTCCGAAGTGCTTCACACCGTGTTTAGTGAAGTGGAAGGGATCCTCAACAGTAAGCCACTCAAT
Source organism: Dactylopterus volitans (assembly GCA_901007715.1). Lineage (NCBI taxonomy): Eukaryota > Metazoa > Chordata > Actinopteri > Syngnathiformes > Dactylopteridae > Dactylopterus > Dactylopterus volitans. Next base: position 22,271 of record CAAKHG010014716.1, read on the forward strand.
TATGTGTCTTGAGCTGCCAGCGACCCGGACCCAGTGACCCCCAGTTTTCTTCTGATGGGGCAGCCTGATGGGTCCCTACTCAGAGAATGAACTCATTGGTTGCCACTGTTGGAAGTACTCCCAGGTTTTAGCTGATCACTTCTGGACTCGTTTCATTTGGCTCTACATGCTGAGTCTTCAAGCTCAGCTACACCAGCTGACATTGTCCAAGACTTGCTGGTGATGATTGCTGATCCACAACTTCCCAGAGCCTTCTGGCCAATTGGGAGGGTGGTCAAGATTCATCCCAGCCCTGGCGGGCACAGCAGGTCTGCTGACGTGAAGGTGAAGGAGAGAGTTTACACCCGGCCAGTTGCTAAGCTAGTTGTCCTCCTTGCCCTTCCTTTCGGAGAAGAGGGGGACAATTCTAATCCTGCGACATCCTCTCAACTTCAGAACTATGTTGCCTTAATTGATGAGCAAATGTATTTCATAAATTTGGAGGTGGCTGTGGAAAAGCCCCCAAAGTTCTTTATTGCATGTTAACTATTGTTGTTGCTGGGCTCGTAGGGCTTTTTTGTGTTGTTGGATTGCTGTTTTCCCAGTGCTGGTTGCTGATTGGGTGAGCCAAGGCATGTGATGGTGTGGTGTCCTAGCTGAAGTCTCACAGTCAAAGTTGGATACTTTGCGTCGAGTGTGGGGTAACGGTTGGGCAGCGCAATGACTGTACGAGTGACCTGTGTGTAAATGAAAAGAACTCTTATTCTGCATACTCGGGAAAAGTGGACTTAAGTGGTGTTCTGGCTGACACACTGGCGTGAACCTGGTGATGAAGACTGAACTAGCACTCAGCTAGAATATATTGTCATTCTCTCCATTACAGAAGTCATGAAGAGAAAAAGAAAGAAATGAGATCATTAGCACTTGCTGGTCACCAGTTCAGCATAACTGTTAGCTGGCTCCAGGTCTTGATGGTGTCCAGATCTTGATGATCACACTGATATCAACCAAAGTAGTAATAGTAGCAGCTGCAGTGGTATAACTATTCATTATTATTTTTATTATTTCTACCACTACAGTAGTAGCAGTAGTGTTATGATTATAATTACAACTACTACCACTAATAATAATAATAAAATAATATAGATATATATTTTATTTCCACAGACCCTTTCAAAACAAAGTTTCATTGTGCTTTCCACGGTGTAACCATTAGACTCGATAAAATCAAATAATTAAAATACAAAGAGAGCTTTTAATGGAATTAAAAGACCCAAACACATGTGATACATAATAAATCATGAAATAAAACATGCTGGTTATTTAAGACTGTGTGCTTAAATCAATAAAATCAATAGGCTTTTGTGAAAAAACATGTTTTAAGATTTACAATTATCAAGATTTAAGGGATATTCCTGATTCTGCACACCTCAGACCCTTGGGCAGGGGATTCCAGAAGGGCCTTGACCACAAAAACCCAGTCACCTTTAGACTTGAGGTAGGACTCAGGTTAATTATAGGTCAACAGTCATTGTATGCAACTGTCAGATGCAGGAGGTTCTTCAGTTTTCTCAAAATTGAACCAACATTAAACAGAGGCCAAAATGAAGCAAAACATTCCAAGTGCAGAATGATGGCGCTTTCCATCATAGTCAGTGACGATAGTTGCACAGTGGTAGATTGTGGATAATTTTCTGCACACAATCACAACATGCATCATTCATCAAAGCCAGGTCAAAATTGTCACATGAAAGACAGACAGGGAGATTTACGCCAATCGATTGGACATCTTGGATTTCATTTTGTTGAACAAAGCTCCTTTACTTGCGAAGCGGAGTGAAAACCCGTCATTTTATATTGCCCGATTATTCATAGGGCAGTTAACGGTGTGTGACTGCTGAGGATAAAGAGTTGCTCAAGAACATGCCATTGCCTACAAACCAAAGCTTTTGAGCAGTATGAAAATGTGGTATATACTTGTCGAGCTGACTTTCAAGGTTTTTCCATTGTCACTTCATTTTCTAAGTCATTATTTTTGTAGGCTGTATTTTAAGACAAAAAAAAAAACTGAATTCATAACCAATGTGGACGACAAAAGGGGAAAGAAAGGAAATGAAGGAAGGCATATGTATGCTTTTCAAGGATACTTATAATTATACCCATATTCTCTCACTCAATCAATTTCCTGAGCCTTCAGTCCAGTTTCTAAATTTCAGACAACACAGGAGCATCGCATTGCTCACCCTCAGCATTTCGCCACACACTCTCTTACTTCTGTTTTTCTCCTTCTCTGTGTAAAATACAAGCTACTTTTCCACATTAGGAAAGCTCGCCCCCTCAGTGGAGACAGATTGTAGTGTGTGACTAAATCATGAATGGTTTTACAATAATTTGATGAGATTGGGTTAGAATGATGCAAGGGAGAAGTGTGTAATGATAATGCCTTGTCTCGATGTCTTACAGCTTATTATAATGCTCCAAAAATGATCCCCCTAGACGCCCACGCCAACTTTGAACTGCTCCCACCCCAGGGTGTTGCATTAGCAACATGTCCAGAGTTGGCATCAGTCGAGGCTCCTGTGTCTCAGGTGTTTAATAAGCCCTACTGGGACACTAGCGTGACGCCCTGACTGGAACACCCGACCCCCTTCAGATACCTCCCTCCGTCCCTGCTGTAACCCCTCCCCCTAGTTCCTCTGACTACCTCCCTCATACGCCCTCCTCTTCATGCGCTTTTCAACACATCTCCTTCGCTTCTTTCCCGTCCACACACCTCCCTCCTCCACCTCCCTCGCAGTGCCTGTTTGTGCTTCGCTCTGCTTGCCTTCCTTCAACACATGCCAGGACTCCTGCGGCAACAGTTACACAGCGACGATGTCATTTGAAAGTGCTCCTCAGGACATCATTATAAGGCTCATCATTTGGCCTTACGGCTGATGTTACATTAGTCTGCCGTCACACACAGAGCCTTCAAAGTGCCTATTAACTAGCAAGCGTGCTCATCAGGCAAATCGGAAATTTTCTCTGAGATTGGTTTGTCATATTGATTTGTAATTAAAAATTTTCGCATATTAGTGAAATTTAAGGCCACCAGATGATGAACACTGTCTGAAATTAGGAGTGTCAGTTTTTTTTTTGTTTTTTTTTTGTTAATGCAATTGTAAGTAATGAGCAGAGTAACTGTTCTTAAAACAACAGTTAAGGGATAGCGCGTATGCTGAGCTGACAATGGAATAAGGTTTATAGCATGCTCTAACCAAAAACACAATTTGCACAAGCTTTACATTCTCACCCAACTTCGTCTGTAGATGACAGAATTGAAATCTAATATTCAGCACATCTTTCATTGTTTCTGTAAAGATTTGAGCTGTGTGCTCAACGGCAGTAAGATATTCCACATGCTGTTTCAGTGGCTGTGCTGATGGGTATTGTAGTAGGTGCCATGGAAACCGGACAACAAAAAAAACAAAAACAACCCCCCCCAGACCTTTTCTGTAAGTTTATTGTTGAAATAAACTGTGTAACACAATGTTCTTTCACCCCCCTCAACAAAATGGGTGTGACCTTGAAATTCAACTCATATTTCATATATAATAATATATTCATCACTTCGTCTTAAGAGAACAATATCTAATGTCATCAGAAAATACAGATGCACAGAAAAGGTTGTTTTTTCGAAACACTTAAAAACAAACAAACCCAAAAGACCACTAACTGCTCTGCAGCTGAATGGTTTTGTGGTCTGCAATTACATCCCATTACACCCTGGCCACATCATCCCACCTCTCTGTCTATCAATCCATCCATTCAAACAGTCTCTTCTCCTCTATTGGACACCTCCAGCCACAAAATCGCCCAGCCACCCATCTACCCAGCCTGTCCAGCCCTATTCATGTTGCCTTTGTTTCCTTCCATTCTTTCATTCCATCTCGTCTCCACCCAACCATTGCAATACCATATCTGAAGTTAAACAGAATGAATATTAAGTTAGCAGCAGTTGGGCCAGCCTCACCTCACTACTGTACTGTGGGTACTGCACCCACCCTGCCCTCCCACCCCCATCACCTCTCCATGTTAAGCCTGTGCCACGTTAAGTGGAATGAGCTCCATCAGCCATGCAGATGAGTTCTGTTTCCTTTACCTTAATTAGAGCTCCCAGGGGAGCGACTGTGTGCGCTGAGCAGCATCAGCATCAGCCTCTCATGCACCACAGAGACGTACCTTTCATCCAGGCAGAAAACACTGGGAGGGAAAATGACAGTGGTTCAGGCACAAGGCAATTTAGCAGCAGTCATCAGGAGGAAATGTTCCAGCATGCTATTCAAGGGTGATCACTTGAGAGGCAGGTGGAGATGTAGCAATTTCAGTAGCAGAAACTGAGCTGAAACAGAAAGAAAAAGAAAATATTAAAGCAATTAGTCAATTTACAGAAAATCAACAACAACGGATATTTTAAAAACAGGCTATATTACACAGTCCAGCTTCTCAATAAGTGAGTATGCCAGTAAATGGTTAATTTAATATCTTCCTGGAGGTTTTGATAAGACTAAACAAGGACAAATTTTTGCTCTTGTTCATTATGTTTTTTTTAAGTTACACAGCTGTTTGAATGATTAATCAATACAATGATCGAACTTAATGAAAAAGAGTATCATTTTCACAAGATGTCAAAGATTCTGCTTTCACACAAGCACTCACATTTCATCAAAACTACATCTTACGTGCCATTTGATTTAAAAAAAAAAATCACATTTACTGTAAAGCATTTGACATGAACTTTATTAGTCTACAAGAGGAGTAAGTCGCGATCACTTTTCAAATGCACTTTGGAGATCTGACACGCTGTTAAAGTAATTATGTGATTTCCGTTCTCCGTTCTCCTTACTCCGTCCCCTTTAAGCGGGGAGGTGCTCCGGTGCTTCACCTCCCAGCCGGGGCGCTCCGTTGCGCTGCGGGAGGGGGAGAGAGGGAGTTCGGGGTGGCTGAGAGCGGACTCGTCGGAAACCTCCCCGGAGGGGCCCCGTGTAATTCGATGCATGCTGTTAAAGCTTAGGCTATATTGTCTTCCCTTTGCTTATGAAGCCTCCACCCACCGGCCCACCCTACATTTAGCGGATCATGTGACTCGGGGTAAGTCATTTGCAAGTACAACAGAACTCTGTGCGCTCCCATTCATTTCCTGAGAACTGCCTGAGCAGAGCAGCTGAGAGGCAGAAGGGGAGGGAGCTGCTCACTCACATACACTCACACTTACACACACACACACACACACACACACACACACACACACACACACACACACACACACACACACACACAGCCTTGTTTACCCACCGACTTTCGGTTTTGGGACTCGCCAGCTTTTCCCTTGCGGTAGCCACATCGACTTGAGCCAACCAAACCAGCGAACCTAAAACAGGGCCGATTCTTCGGTTGTGTATGTGTGTGTGACGGCGAGGGGACGGGGGGATGGAGGGGGGGGGGGGGGCTTTCTAAATTAATTCCACATGCTTTTCTCAGGAAAACTAACCAATTTCTAACTATAGATTTCAGTCAGCACCGCAGCTCCAACGCTCGTCCCAAATGAAGCGCCCGTTTCTCTCTCTCGCTTACCGTGCATCAGGGTCAAAGGTCGGGGCAGAGCCGGGAAGACACCGGTTAGCTCGCGACCCGGGACGCGCAGGCAGAAACGGGGTCCAAAATGGCAGTTTAACGCGCTAAACCTTGCTAGGGTAAAGAAGGGTAAGCAAAATTAACCTTGCTGTCATACCTGTGCGCATGCAAAGGTCAAAGGTCCTACTACTCAGTAGGTAAGCCCTAATTGAATTTCCTCTCTGGCCAGCAGACAGGAAACGTCCCAGCGGCCCCAACATTTTTTTTTGCAGCGTAGCGTCTTCCAGGAAGTAGCCTGATCCAATAACCGGGGTCAGCAGAGGCCAAGAGTCTGTAGCCGCCGCAGGCGCGTGGCGCGGCCGCGTGGCCGCCGGGCCTGCACGCTCACCTGTTTGCAGCCGGGAGGGTAGGGGGAGGGGGGGGGGGGGGGAACTACTCCAGAAAGTAGTTCAAACTCCCC
>CAAKHG010014717.1:0-20814 GCA_901007715.1 Dactylopterus volitans
GAGAATGTTTTTTTTTTTTTAAATTACCTCCTCATTACTGTGTGTGTGTGTGTGTGTGTGTGTGTGTGTGTGTGTGTGTGTGTGTGTGTGTGTGTGCATGTGCGTGTGTGTGTGTGTGTGTGTGAGTGAGAGAGAGAGAGTGTGAGTGTGTAAGTGTGTGTGCGTGCGTGCATGTGTGTGTGCGCGTCCGGGCAGCACTCCAGTCTGTCATCTCAATCTGATCTCTATCACCCACGGCTGTCTGGCTGGGGTTATCTAGCCTGAGGACCACCCCTGCTGAAGGGCAAGAGTGCAGCACAGGAGCGTCATGTGCCTCTTCCATGCTCTTTCACTTATTTCATCTTGCAGGAGAGGTGATCTAAACAGGGCAGGTGAGAAATGAGGAGCACAGGGCAGGTGTTAATGAATGATGATGAATCCAGAGTCTCCACTGGTCTCCTTGCAAATATTCCACATGCAGTGCTGCCTATGTTTGCATTGTCCAAAAGATGAGTCCATCTATAAAGAGTCCCCTTGGTGTTATTCAGAGCTTCAAAACAGGACATTTTTTTATGAAATGGCAGCAATCATGGTTGATCCAGTGTTAATGGATGTTTAGTTAACACTGGCTATTGTCATTTTAGTCATAAATTCCTCAGCTCGTCCCCTGTCATTTTGTCCTCGTATTGCATGTGTCATGTTACCCAGTCACTCGCTTGCCATATCATTTGCCACGGTGTCTTCTAGCTGGTTTGTTGTCCTAAATTGCCTAGCAACGATGTTCTTGTGATTAAATATCTGAATACCAAGCATGTCATGTCATGTGCATGATGTTCTATGTCATAACCATGTGACTGCATTTGAAAGCAGCGTCAGGAAAAGGCCCGGCTGTCAGTGAATGAGCCAGGTTGAAAAGTGACTTTCTTGGTTGAGATAAATGTGGATTTTGTTGGCCGTAACTATATCCAGAAAAGAAAAAAAAAACGAGTAGCGAGAATGAGTTTGTCTGTGTTTATTTTCCACCATAGTCTCGCATATCATATGTAGACATACATATGACCCCATTCGATTTTTTTTGTTGCATACATATTGCATAATTCCATGCAGAAATCACAAGATCGCAGACCCTTAACCCTCCACCTGCTCTGTACGTATCGCTCAGCGTATAGACAGAGGGGGAAAAACCCGACTGCTAACGGAAAACTGCAGCAACCAAAACACATCAACTCACCTTGCCCACCCTTTTTAAAAGTGTTGATGGTTCCTTCCTCACTTCCTTGCTGTGAGATAAGGAGGGGTGTGTGTCGTAATCAAGATCACACTGTACAGAAACACAGGCAGAGCAAACAAATTAGACTTGGCAGGGACCGATGGGGAGTTTATCCAGAGGGCGTACAGGGATATGTCTGTCTGCCTGCTTGTATAGCAAGTTACCCAATTTAATTAATTCACATTGTTTTGTCTGTCGCTGACTCTGCCGGGCCTGACAATGGTCAGGAATAACATTTCTTTATTTTCTTAATACAGCAAGGAAACCTGAAAAAAAATCGCTTTCCGTTTAAGTAAAAATTTTTGAATTAACATAAATTTTCTTTTTCAGATTTGCATTTCTAAAAGTGCCTAATCTCTTCTTCATAGTTAATTTGGTGAACTAAGATTTTTAATTAGTTCCTATTATCCTCAAATTATTGCGTCCACCAAGAAAAAAAAAAATTAAAAAACTGAACATGAGCGTATCAGTTAGCTCGGATGAGAAAAGTGTTTGCATTCCAGATGTGTCACATCCAGTGCTGCTGGCTCTGCATCGCACTTCATTAACACGTGCACCTATAGCACCCATAAGGAAGAGATGAAATCGCGTTCGCACACCAGCTACAAATGCGCCCACTCTATCAGAATGTGTAATGAACACCTCTTGAGAACCTGACATTCATGTCACTTCCTCGGATTGTTTGCTATATTAGTTGTGGTGCTACCGGCCCCGTTTGATTCAGCGGCTACTCATCAGGCATTTGTTTTCAATTCTTCCTCTTTTGAGTTTGTGTTTCTGTCACTTTTTCCCACGTTTGCATGTGAGGCACAGTCACACCCAGACGTTACAACTCTCTCAGTGCTCTTGGGGAGAACGGCACATGAGTGACGCGTGAGAAAAGAACGAAAAAGACAGATTACAGATGATCAAATCAACGCATTTCTTTAGGGTTTAAGAGAGGAGGAGGGACATCATGGCAAAATGCAATTTAGGTCTACAGCATAACCTAATGATAAACAGGATATGAATAATATGAATCAATATGAATTGTATTTGAAGAAGGGATTTTCTTGTGTAACTTTTGGATGCACAGCGGCTCCCGCATCGTTTCTGAACGTGTTAAACGAGGACACTTGCTGTGAGACTCAAGGTACAGCATTCTTTTTTTTTTTTTGTGGTTTAATAGAGCATTGTATAAATAAACGGCGTGACGCGCTGCCGTCTTTAGATTCCCACTTATCAGCGGAAGTCGTGAAAGTTCCCTCAACCCACAAATACTCACGCTGCAAACAGTGACGTGTGTGCGTGCCAGAACTACACACTCCACATGTATGTCTTGCGTGTCCCGTGTTGCCTTGACAACCCGCTGCCGTTTCTCTTTTTGTTTTGCCCTTGGAGACGAGAGCGGACTCACACCAACGCAGCACCAGGAATCGGAACAGAGGGAGGATGGAGGATGGCATTGTGCTGGGCTTTTCATCTCACCTCTTGAGTGAACGACTCCCACAGCTCTCCCGACTGCTCTCACCTGTGTGGAGCAGCAAACGGAGGCTGATCATGCCGACATGTCCGCAGGGAGGGAAGAAGAGAAACGCGTCTCGTCTGTGAGCTGCATGTCCTCAGGAAGTGGTTGAAGTGCTTGACGGTGTGCAGCATTAGGGCCTGAGCTCAGGGTCAGATCTCGCTGCCCCTCATCGCATGAACGTAGTAATATGATGCCAGAAGAAGTCAGAGGTCAGGACCAGCCGACAACCGGTAGTGTTATTGCTGTATGAAGACATGCGCTCTGTGCTCTTCTGTGTTGTAGGTGTGACCTGACACAGGATTTCATAGAGATATTTTAATTTTAGATTTTACAGCATGTCCAGGGTAGTGGACAACAGAGCAACTCTACTTAAAAACAGCAACACTTCAAGATCAAAATAGGCTGACAAGAAGACAAGAATGCCAATCCATTTTCTAATAAAGCTTTCTAAATTTAACTAAACATTTGGCCCGTCTCTTTTGTTGAACTGCTGAGAAGAATCTTTTACACAAGGCCGCCTTTTGTTTTTCTGCAGTCTCCCTTTTTTTTTTCAGCATGAAATCCAATTTCCCTTCATCCCACCCAAACACATGAGATCTCATTGGAAAGACCTGGATGTCCTCAGTTGTGCACATCAAGACATCATACGGAAGCTCACATGAGACAGAAAAAATAGACCAAAAACTAATGCCCACCATAGAGAACATAAATGAATAGGCTGGGTCTCTGGAGGATAAAAAGGGCTAAACTGTAGCACAATCCTCAAAACCTGGTACTGCGTTTATTGTTGTAAATGATGAATTGCATATAACTAGTATCCGACATTAAATCCGAAGTTGGTGTTTTTCTCTGTAATGCAAGTGATAATGTATGCGACGATCTCAGCAGCGAAAGCCTGCGCCTTTCTCTGTGCTGCTTTCCACATTGAACAGCACCAGCTTCAATTTGCTGAGCAGCTGTGTTGGCAGTAAATATCTGTTGGCAATTAAGTACAAACAGCTTAAGACTGAGTCATTGAAAATGACCTGAAACACCCATCGCCCGCCACACTAGAAACTGAGTTTGGAATACAAACAGAGCAGCACCGAGCAGGTAAACCTGCCCCCCTCCCACATCACAGTGAATACAGGGATCTGTTCCTTGAGGTCTGGTATTTCTCCATCTCCATCTCCCTCGTTTAGGGTGTGTGGAGGATATTTACCAGAGTACCAGACATTATAGCTGTGAGCCCACCAATATCCTGTAACCACCACCCCCCCACCCCCCACCACCACCCATTCCCCCCTTAGCACCTTGTCAAACATCAGCATATGCGAGTGTATGTGTGTGTGTGTGTGTGTGTGTGTGTGCATATGTGTGCAATTCAATCAGGCAGGATATCGGACTGCCTAAACAATATCAGATGATTGGGGACCGTAACGCCTCTAAGGCTTGTTGCCAAGGATATGAGGAAAAAAAACAACAACAAACATTTACTAAGCACACTACAGAATAATAACAGATCCAGACTGCCAGTGCGGCCAGAGCCTCCATCCTCTGAAAGTCAGCAGCCTTTGGTTTGAAATTGTTGGTCGAATACATAGAGTTGATGACAAAGTCAGGATGCAATCAGGAACTTTAAGTCTTCCCATGAAACATAACAGACCAGACCAGACCAGAACAGAACAGTTTTGCTGATTTGTGTTGCTAGTCGCTTTTGAGGAAAACAGATACCAAGCTCATCACATGCAACTTAATTTCAAAAGTCTGTTTCCAATGCATAAAAATGTATTTCAAAAAAAGAATATTTGGGTTATGATGAACATACGGAGCCGGCCTGACACCGGAGCGCCTCATTGGCCAGCTGCTGTGAACTGATACAGCTGATACAGTGGGCAAAGAACGATTATGGCTCCTGCTAACAAAAAAATCAACATGCCAGCTCTGACTGCTTGAAAAATGTATGTGCTTTATTCTCTTGTGTCAATCCAAGACCATAAGCTTTGTCAAACATCTAGACATCAAAAACAAGAAACATTGAAACAAAACAAACAAAAATGGCTGCCGCATAAATTACATTAGCGGACTGATCGTGTGTTAGACAGCAAGTTACATTAGCTCCACTGGCTGAGTAGACAACGTCAACGACATCTAAATGAGCAAGCTGATGTTATGTTCGTATTGGTGGCTGTGTGGACAGAGTGGACTCGGCAGTAGTAAGTTAGCAGGATTATGTTCCTAGGCAAATGTTGTAGGCAAATTAATGTCATGTTAGCTGACATTACTTCATATTTGATATATTTTATCACAATTAAATGACAGAACTTGAAGTAACACGATAAAACATGGATGTTACTTTTGTTATGTTGTCTGTGAATACAGTATGCTTACTAGGGGATATCTGAAAAGACAGTCTATGTGGTCCATTGTGGGACCTTTTCTTTCTTCAATCCCATCAAACCTCTCGAAACAAGCCATGGGCATGGCACACAGAGTGAATAACAGCTTATTAGCAGGTTTTATAGGCTATGACAATATTTCTGGAGAATTTAATCCTGTCAATTTGAAAGACACATTAGCACTCAATATTAAATCTAACACAATTTGCGGCCACAAAACAACTGGCTTCCAAATATTGCTGGATAATGCTACCTAAATATAGGGCAGGATGGTTTTCAACTTTTATTTCTTACCTATCATGCAAAAAGTTGTTTTAAAGCATGCGACTCACGTGGCACTCGCCAGCGGCAATGAAAATATAAGAACTCAGTCATGCGCACGGAGGTGAAAAATGCTGGAAAGAAAACAAATGAAATCTAACGCTGTAAATGAGGCAGTTTAAAGCTGAAGGAAGCAGATGTGAGCGGTTTAAGCAGAATTATGTTCAACATGTGGCAGGCAACAGAGTGTTTGGTCAGCACAGGATTGGAAAATGTTTTCAGGTCAGATTTTCTGGTCAGGAGCGAAAGCGTTGACCAGCGAGCGAAACGACGCACGCCATCACCAAGTAATCTGCGCTACACAAAGGCCTGGGATATCAAAAGACAAACAAACAGCCTATTGCCTGTTGCAGCATTGCATGGATACATGAAAGGTGAGACGCATAGTATGGTGCAAAGTTTGCAGGCTGACTGCAGAAGGCTGGAATGCAGGCCTGCTGTGGCTAGTTAGCCAGTCGAGGCTAAGCAGCGCGCTGCACAGTAAATAAAGTGCAGCCTGTGCCTTTCTGTTACATGGTTTGTTCTGTTCTGGTTCTCCAGGATAATAAGGACGAATGGAGAGCAGCTGTTTTTTGGGGAGGAAAGTTAAGGGGGGGTTGGGACTTGGTGGGAGCGATGAGGTTTGCAAGCGAAAACTACAGCGGGCAGAGTTTTTACATGGGAAAAGAAGAATATGCATGAGCTGAATGGGAAGAGAACATGCCTAAGGCTATGTCGAAAAAAAAAAAAAAAAAAAGATGGAGCCTGGCACATGGGAGCTGCTTGACACATGAGTAAAAGTGCAGGTGTATGAACATATTACACTTAGAAGCCAGGGGTTGTTTTTATTTTCTGTTGAAAGTTTCTTTTATCTCCTCAATGGCAACAATAGAAGGCACGACGATCAACATGGCAACAGTTGAATTTGTGACACACACACACACACACACACTCCACATGACGCCTGCATGACTATGTGACTCATGCTACAGCAGCAAGGCCGCACGAAACTGGAACCATCGCTGAGTCGTCACCGAGGGTCTGATGGCGCACGGTGATAATAGGATTGCGTATTCCTTCAAAGGCAATTCGACCTTTTGTTTAATGCTTCAAATCCCAGTGGCCCGCTCTCTCCCCACCGGTCTTTTTCATTTTCATCCTCTCTCCTTTAATTTTCCTCGCTATCTCAGTTTACACATCTCCTTCTCGCAGCCTGTGTGACCGCTGTCTCAATGCGGGGAGGGAAAGGACACCAGAGAGCGGGAGGAGATTGAAGGAGGGAGAAAAGAGAGCGGTGGGTGGAGGAAGGGATGAGTTTCACATACGTGCCACCAGGCCGTACGCATTCCTCAAGGGCTGTGCATCCTGTTCTTTCATTCCCTCCTCCGCCGAGGCTCACACACCACGCTGCACGTACGCTCGCCTCCAGCACCCCCTCCTCCCTCCCTCAACGGTGCCCACTCTTCCTCCAGCATACTCCCTAAGACAGGAAACTGTGGCTTTTTCTTTCTTTCTTTCTTTCTTCCTTTCTTTCTTCCCTCTTGTCTTTCTCGCCGTTCCTCAGCTGTTCCACTGCTTCCTCGCAAGACAGCCGTACCACTGGTCTTTTCTCCTCCATTTCACCAGCGCGCCGGCCTGGATGAAGGGGGAAACCAAACAGTTTTGATAAGCTACTCGTCCTCTCTCCTGCTCGTCTTCATGTGTCGCCTCTTTTCCTTCTCCATTGCGTCATTTGGCCCCGGGGCCTCAGCAGCAGCGGTCTGAGGCACCTTTGACAAACAAATGGAGAAACTGATGCTAATGAAAAGATATACAGAGAGACAGGGAGAGGCAGAGGAGGAACACCCGTAGATCAAACGCCGGCTTTATGATGATAGTGAAAAATTGTTCCCTTTGACTGACAACTTTGTGACAGAGAGGTGTAATTATATGAATCAGCTACAGATACTCTGGATGATGTCCTAATAATAGTTCACACCGTGTCAACAAAACAGGACATACTGGTCTGAGCTTTGTTGGGAATACATGTACGCATATTTCGACTGGGTTTTCTATCATTTGTGGGCTACTAGAGTTACTGCAAACAATTAAAAACTAATTATCGCGATTATCGTTTGAATTATAGCCAGGACACTTGTCCTTCAGTTGCACGTTTCAATGTTCCATAAAAAAATAAAAAATAAATAAATAAATCACCAGATGTCCTGTACTTTCATTTTATGTCTATAAAAGCTTATATTGCCTTGGTGACGGTATCTATCAGCACGTTGCTGTTTTCCACCTTAGTTTAATTCTAGGCCCTGATTATAATGCATTCAAATCTAGCAAGCTCGGGCTACATAGTATAACCTTGATCTCAGAATGGTTTTCAACAATTCATTTTGAGTCAAAAGATAATCATGTAGGTTAGTTAGGACACACACACCTACTATTTATTTTCTTGAAAAATGGATTTGGATGGCATGGCTTCATTTAGTTTCGTTTGATTTTAAGGAATCAAGTAGCCAAAGTTCTTCCCAAATTACACGTACACTTGCGATTTGTTTAGTTCTCTGATGAAGCACACGTCGGATTCTTAAAGAAATAGAATTGCCAGCGTGGCCACAGCGTGGAGCCTCTGTGCCTTTTGGGAGCGGAGTCGGCCCGCACCTAGCTTCAGGTTTGGACTGTTGAACAAGACCTGCAAGTTCATTTATCGCGCCGGGAGTGAGAGTTTACGTCCTTGGCCATTTTATTAAAGCACAATGCGGTACAGAACGTGAAAATGAGATGGGTGCGCTGATTCATAGTCAGTGGTTATTTGGCAACTGCTGCAATTTAATCAGCGTTAGCGTAATTGCCGAAGGTGTACTCACTGTGTCTCGCAGACGAAGCATTTCTGAGTAAGTATAGGTGTGGGGAGGAAATGCAGTGTTCTGGGTGTGAGAGACGTGGAGCAAAGTGTCTTTGCCAGCTAAATCGCCCATACTGGAGACTTGAAGAGAAGGCGACAAGACCTGCAAGAGCGAGTGAGAGTCTATGTGTGAGGGAGCGTATGTGTGTGTGTATGCACATGAGCTATAATCCTCCAGGCCTTAGGGAGGTGAGCACACATTCAGTCTTTTCCTGTTGCTTCCCATTAATTCCACCTGTATACACTGGGAATGAGCCCCTCCAGGCCCTCACCCTTCCTGCCTCCTCCCTTCTAACACTCCCAGCTCCGACCAAATCCCCAGATGTAGACTTACTGAACACCCGGAGAGACCCAGCCGCTCTCCTCATCCCACTGTGTTTCTCAGCCACAGCTCCGCATATCACCATCTGAATGGAAAGGATGAGCATATTTATTCAAATCAACATGTGAATAGCCATTTCACCATATCACATGAGACAGCTGCCACATGGCTGCTGAACTTTTGATACTGTTGCCATGGGAATGAGCAAGGGGGCTGAGTGAGCGGAGGTGCTGCCAGCTGTGATGAACATTTGCTTTGTGTGACTTTATTTCACATCACATGTTTTTTTTCTCTGCTTGTGCTACGTATGGAAGAGACAGTAGAACAACTGGCACCATTCACTGGGATTTGCCTTCAGATATTTGTATTGCTACTCAAAACAAATGAGCTCTGGTTGCAGAGTGCAATTTTAGCGAAACATAATTCGGATTTGGCTGTTTGTTTAAATTGCTAATATACTGTGTCTTTTCTATCGTCTGGTATTTAGTCTATTTCATCACTGTTGGGTTGCTGAATGGAGTTTTGTTGCATATATGTATATACAAGAATGTATTTCTGCAAATACATATCCAACAAGGAATAAATCTTTATCCTTAAAAAAAATAGCAGCGCCTCAATCAAAAAAAACAAACAATGAGCAAAAACGCAAAGAGCAATAAAGTAATTTAAAGCATAGCAGCTTCATGGGATGCTGTTTGCGAAATTGCAATTTTGTGCCAAAGTGTGCACAAATCAAATCCAAAGATGATGAAAGTGGCCATGAAACATAACACTCAACCAAACGTAAAAACACTTAAATGTCTAGAAATTGGCAGGTTGTATCAAATCATAGGCGCACGTTCATGCATAACAATATATTCCCTCTCTCTTTCTCTCTTTGCTACAGATTCATCTTGATAAAATCATGCATGGACGACAACCAGCAGTTCTTTTGTTGAAATGTGGTTTGAGAAAGTCTGAGAATTTTAAAGTCAACCCTCCACTGCTTTCAGGCGATAGCCTGTCCCTCATTAGATACAATTCACTCAGGGCACTGAGAGCACAAAAGCCATAATACCTGCCCATTGTATTATACGGCATGTAAAGCGGATCTTGGTTCCTAATATGGTCATGCCCTAAAAGAGGAACTAGACAGAAATTTGAAACGTTATTACAGATATTACTAATCCTCAAATCCCTTGGAATCCTGCTGGTTTGGGAGTTGGTGTGAACTACACAAGAGGTAGATGTTTGCTTGACGCTATGAAACTGATGTCAACATGGTTGTTCACATTCACACTTTCCATCTGAGAATGCCGTTTTATAACATTCATGGACTTAAATATGTAGAATAATTGGTAATTTGATGGTATTTTTTTTTTTACTGGTTTTGATATAAATATAGATATAGATCGACTCGCTTTGGTTGGGCATGTCAGAGATATGACTGACCGAGAGCGGATCATGATGTTTTACCATGTGCTTGTTAAGCCTCAATTATTAAGGCCGGATTCACAGCACCGTGGCACGACTAACCTTTTGAACCCAGCGCAGACAAGCGTGGTTTGCATGCATACTGGTATACATACGCCTGCATGCACGCACGCCCCATATGGCACAATTAACCTTTTGAACTTCGAACAGACACGCTGTCAGACGGACGCACATGAGCGTAGGGAAAGACATAAAACGTGCATCTTGGACTCAACTCTGCATGCGATTGTTGAGGACTCCATCGCCAATGCTTGATTAGGAGCTGTTTTTTTTCCTGTTTTGTCGTCCCTCAAAGGCCACGTTATGCATGGCTGTGCTAGTGAGAGCAGCGGCTACCTGATTCTCATCCATCTAAATAAGAGTAGGAAAAAAAAAAGGATGCTGTGTCCTGAGGAGTTGGCAAAAAACAACACAAAAAAACACATCTTCTGCAACTTTAATTGCCTCTTTGGAACACAAAGGATCGTCAAGCAGGATGTGTTTTAGGGATTCAGATGGATTCATCATACAGGAGAGAGAAACATACTGACAGTTAAAAAAAACCCAAAACACACATTTCCTTTCTTTCGCCTTTGCAGTCAGCAGCTCCACTGTGACTTCCACTTGTACCAGTTCTGTTTGGTCACCTGTTTTGTTTTTTTGTTTAGTTTTTTATTTTGCTTCCTTTGCAAATTATGTAAATTTTTTTTCATTTTGGATTTGTGCATTCAAATAAGAGGCCAATTACCTATCAATCCTGCAGGATGTGAATATGATTCAAATGGTGCCATGGACTCGCCAGGACATGAAACCTGAGGGACCAACGATGCTTTTGTAGATTTGTTTCTCCGACACTGCAGAGCGTCCTCCGCACTCCCGGCTCCCCACAAAGCAGAGCGGTGCTCCAAACAGATTAGTTAAATTTGATTTGAATCTTTCCGCCTGCTTGGGCTCCTAACAGGCCTGTTCCTAAAGTCTCTGTCTCTCTGTTGCTCTCTGCCTCCGCCTCCTCCTCCTCCCTCTTATCTCCATCTCCTGCCCTCCCTCCCTGCTGGACTCAAGTCCCGTGAACCCCAATTATATAAACAGAAGATGACAGCAGGACTGGTGGAGCACAGCCCAGGAGAAGTGATGGTAAAAGCCATGACCAGACAGCTCGAGGAACGTTTTTGACTGTGGAGATTCCCCGGGAATCTTCTTGGGCCCTTTTTGCATTCACAATGCCAGAAACGCTCAAGTGACATAAGGGGGCGATCCGAGTGTTTGTGTCATTTCAAGATGGAGGGTAATTGCCAGCAGCAGTTGTGTACATGGGTATCATTTTATACACTTTAAACCGCAGGGTTTGCAGGTGGCGCATTACAGCGTGTTCAAACAATCAACTTAGAAACTAAAGGGTCCTTAAAATGTAGAAAAAGGTGTAATTCATCCAACAGTTCTTATATTTAAGAAAAAGATCCCAGAGTGGATTTTAATTTCTCGTCTGTTCAGTTTAACCAGAGTGAAACCAAGAGTATTTGTCATTTGTGGATTTCTCAACTGCTTTCACGCCTGTGGATGACGCACTGTAGTTTGCCCAGTTTGGAGGTGAACACACTCGATGGAAAAGTCTGTAAAAATCAGGTGTGTCTTCATTTTTCCCGGCACGGGTAACGTTTTTGCACAGTCGCAGGTGTCAGCGGAGATGCCTGCGGACTGAGGTGGCAGAAACAAGATTCATGTTCAGATGTGCCAATGTTCTCGCTCTCCTCCTGAACATGAAGTCCCAGCGTGCTACGTCTTTCTCACCAAATGTTATGGAAGAAGCCCAAGACAGTTGAGCACACGTGCGACGCCTCTTCGCTGAGTTAACCGTCAGTTAACCACCACCTGTTTATAGAAATAAAACCAGCTGTCTAGATGGAATCATACTGTACAGTTCTGCTTCCTACTTTTTTTTTTTTTGTTACTGTATTAAGAGGAAGTAATAAATTGCACAGAGGAAACAAAAATGAGAACATAAAAAGATCCGCCGGAGATAATTGGGAACCCATAAACAGAGAACGCACAGAAACGGTCAAATGAGCCACCACATGGTCAGAGATGAGCGGCAAGTCAGAGGTCATGAATTCTCCTGGACTCAGCCGCTCTCCTACGCACACGCATGGATATGCATGAGCCCTCTGCCCACGAGACGTCTTTCCGTGGCCGCGCAGAACAGCGCCTAAAGCTCCGCCTCCGGCAGGGTCTTAAAGGTCACGATCTCCACGCCGCTTTAGAAGGTCGCGCAAAGTTCATGACACAAGTCTGACCATATTTGGCTGCTGGCTCTCTTAAAGGCTCAGAGCTGAAATTTGAAATGATAGAGCGGGCGGGAGGTGGGGGGATGTGGGGGGGCAGCAACTGGAATGTTCATTGGGAGCAGCTGGGCATTGTTGGAGCAATATGGGCCGGCGCTTAACGCAGGAAGTGTGTGTGTGTGTGTATCTTCGTGCGTATATGTGCATGCATGTGGGTTTGTGTGTGAACCTCATGCGTGTGAGGGAAGGGGGAATGAGATATTGGGCTAATAAGGACCAAAGCTTAGACATTTCCAGATACATGTGCCTTCCTCCTCGTGTGTGCGTGCGTGTGTGTGTGTATGTGCGTGCGTGTAAAAACATAAACACATGTATGCGAGCTCCTGTGAGCAAGCGTGCGTTCATGCTGACATATGTGTGAGTGAGTGACAGAATTATTGGAGCAATATGAAAAGGTTTAAGCGCGGGGCTGCAGAGCGAGAGCCGCGAGGAGCGTCGGATGGGGAGACCAGAGAAGAGGAAGGAAGGGTGGAAGAAGCAGCAGCAGAAAACGACTGAAAGCTGAAGAATCCCCCACGTGACGATAACCGCAGCCCCAAATTAAAATTTACATGATTTAAGCCCCAAAATATGAATCGATTCATGTCAGTTTCTACTAGCTTCTGCCAGTTATTCACCTAAAACAAAGGCCATTCAACATTTTTAAGTGATGCGAAAAAAAAAAAAAGCATACAACCTCTTCGGTGGAGAAGGTCCCCCCCCAAATCAAAAATATATGTTTTTTTTTTTTGTTTCATCAGATCCAGAAGCATCCCGGAGTCCAGATCAGCTTTCACCATTTGGTACAAGTTATGTGGCAGTTTTTCGTAATTCCTTCAATCATAAGCAAAAATGTTGGAAAACTGCCCGAAATCTCACAATGTAAAATAATCCTTTAAACTGTTCCTGGACCCAGATGATGATGATCCCCGATCACCCACTAAAATCTTATAGATTTTGCTTCGGGACATACTAAACCTGTCTGGAAAAATTTCTTCAAAATCTGTCCACGACTTTTAAAGACAAGTCAAACGTGTAGGGGGGGAAACTAAAAAAAACATAAGCACTAGACTTTTTTTTTTTTGTTTAAAAGAAAAAAGAATGAAACTTGTTCAAAATAACACTCCCACTCACACAAAGAGAGATTTCATATCAGAGCCTCGGCTTTTTATAAATACTGAATGATGCTATTCGGGTCTTCTTATCTTTTAAGGCGCAGACTTTTAGAGGAGAAGTTGTGTCAGTCGACTCTGATCGTCTCTGCGAGTAAACTGTCTCATGCGAAGGGAAAAAACGAGTCTGCTTGTTTTTGAGCGTGCAGAGGTGAATCAACACGGCGGATGTTTGACATTTCTGGTAGCTGCAGAAATCAGGGGCAAATATTACAAATCTGTTACAACCCTTGATTGAAAAATCAGTGGAGGCAATTTTGCACACACGCACTCACGGCAGATGTGAGCTGTGATATGTGGGAGTCTTTATTTCTCCCTCAAGATCAGCCCCACCTCGCCCCTCCCCACCCAGCGCACCTCCACCCCATATTTTTTTTAATTTTTTTTTAACACTGAATAATTCAGATTGTAGTTTAACAAGCTGAATCGAAATTGTGGCGTGGCGTGTGTGCGTAAATAAATAAATCCAAAGCAATAACATCAGACACCCCAGCACACGACACACACACACACACACACTCGAGATTGCAATAGCGCCGCATCCAACATCACACTCAGCCGTCTTGATTCTTTTGAATATAATTATAAGTTCTTGCTCTCATTAACACCAACTTCACACCAAACTCCCCCCCATCCCCTACACCCACACACACACAGACACACACACACACATTGGCGCGCACACCTTTGTGCTGCCTCCTTTCCCCTCTGTCCCTCTGGGGTTTTTATTCCATTTATCTCCCCCTGTGCATCTGTTATCTCTTTTACCCCCCCCCCCCCTCCCATCCACACACACACACACACACACACACACACATCTCCCACTTTGCTCCTCCTCTCCGGTTGCTCCTCTTCTAACCATATCCAGCAGGTCTACAAAGTAGTGCTTTCTGTGTGCCAGCAGCAATTCCTGGAGGGCAGTCAGGCAAACGAACCCAGTCATGCCCGCTGCATGACTCACCCAGAGACACCGACCGAGAGACAGCGACCGAGAGAGCGAGAGAGACAGAGAGAGAGAGAGAGACAGAGAGAGAGAAGAGGGTAGAATCGTTAAGTTGAGAGGGCGAAAGGATTTTAAGCTGTTAAGAGCTGATGAGAGGGGGCGTGATGGAAAAGGAGAGGGGAAAAAAGAAAAAAAAAAACAAGTGGAAAGAGAAAAGGAAAGGCTGAGAGAGATTAAGAGGGGGAGAGGTGAGGCCAGGAGGGAGAGAGGCTGCGAGATGAGAGAGAGAGATGGGGGCAAATAGAGGGCAACCTGCGCGATCTTGCATGCACACGAGAGGAGCAGACAGGCACGCAGCCCGGCGAGGAGGCACGAAGAGAGCAAAATAACTCCTCCCAGCCCTCCCCCTTCGCTCTCTATCCTCCTCTACCCCCCCTCCCCTCCTCTTCACTTCATTCCCCTCTCCTCTGCCAAAAAGCGAAGCTCAGCACGACAGTCTCACATGACAGTGACCCGAGGCCGAGGAGAGCGTGGAGCCGAGGGAGTAAGAGGACAGGAACAGCACTCTCGCGGAGGCATGAAAGAAATGGAAGCCGCGCAGAGCAAACCAGCGCCAGCGGATGCAAATTCCCCATCATGCGATCAGCTCGGGTCCCGAAGTCACACACGGCGCGCTGAGCAACCGCCGCTTGACCGCGGCACTCGCCGCCACGAGGTGCACACAGGGTCCCATTGAGAAACGGTCAAAATGTGTCGCAGAGCACTAATAACCAGACAGAAGGTCTCTCGTGCCTCTGATGACCCGTGTTACACGTCATTCCTCCTCTCTGCCATAGAATAAAGGGATGAAGAAATATTTTTAAGAATCGTTTTTGAAGGATTGATTGCATTTCATGAATCATTCAGCAGCTTATTTCTGCTTTTACTGAGTTTTTTTTTTTTCTTCTAACAAGGGAACTGAATTCTTTTTCAAAGCTCTCTTATTATGTCAGAAAAAAAATTCAGGAAAATGCTGGAGCCAACGTTTTATTCATATATATATTTTCCCCTGGGCTTAGAAGTGATCAAAAAGTCAGTTTGCTGAGACTACAAATACTGAAATCATCTTAAGAAATGTAAAAGTAACATTAAACTGACTTAAGGGTATTAAACTGGTAGGGTATTGGCTGATTTATTTTTTCACTATATTGCTACCAACAGGAAGTCACCAAACAGAAAAAAGTCTTCCATACGATGCCCCTTTAATGCCACGAATTATCTGTAATGAATGAAACACCTGATTCAACATGTACTTTCTCAGCATTTTTTTTTTATTTTTTTTATTTTTAACTAACTATCTGAATGTCTCTTGGCTGTGGTCGGGAATAAGCGGCACCAAACATTTAATTTGACACAATAATGATACTTTTTGTAACAATTTCAACAATAGGTATGTAATTTAACAAAAGAAAGTCAAAATAAAAATTAAAAGTTCATGATACTCCAGCCAAATCAAGTGAAACATCTCAATGATAACACATTTATTACAGTAGCAATTCATACAATTGTGGCTTTGAATTGAATAACAAAATAAAAATGTAACTATTAAATAAATAAGAATTACACAAATTAAAATACCTGCTACTTTGTCATTTTGATGCCACTTCAGGAACCCAAACACAAGAGTTGTGGTGTTATATCACTTCATTGTCATTGTTCGTAGATATTTTCCAATCTTTATAAGCCTATGCAACTTGAGCAGATCCTTTCTGTTCCTGTCTGTCCACACCTGCACACTCCTTTCATATAGTCACGTGGCGCGCGACATGCGGTGGGTGCCGCAGCAGCATCACAGAAAACTGCTGAAAATGTTCAAATAAATCTTTAAATGGGATTAATACCAAACAGGTACTTTTGCGACTGCTGACGTATGCATATGCCCATCCATCACTGTGCTCCATGCGCAGGGGACACACAACGGCAAAACACAACCCTGCTGTCTGTGACGGCGCCGTTGACTGTGGAGGCAAACAAAACATGCAAATAAGACGGACAGGGAAGAAAGGGGGGGGTGGGGAGGACAGATAAAAGGATGAGTCGAAGAAAGACCAGCTTAGGTGAAAATGGCAAAAGGATGTAGTCTGTCTGAGAAACGGGGGGAATAAGCCGTCTCTAGGCCGGGATAGATGGCCACCGCAGCCGGCTTTTCCCCTGGACTGCATTAGACATGGCGCTCACATAACGCGCTGCTGGGGACGCAGGGAGAGGAGGGCTCAGTACGGGAGATTTTAATACCGCCACACCAAGGCGAGAGCAAATAATCCGCTCAACAAAACACACCTCAAAACCTCTGACGCAGCTCTTGTTGAGACCAGCGGCGCAGCCCACAGCGTGATATATATATATATAAAGTAGCATTACCCCTGTCAGTGTGTGCTGCACAGGCCAAGAGGTGCTTCCAGAAGATAGCGTGCTACGTTGGCCATGCGCCCCTGTATTTGGTCTGAGCGCTGAGCTAAGCTAAGCAGCTGCTGGCAGGAGCTTCTTATCTACCATTTACCAAAATAAAATGAAATAAATTAGATATGAGTCGTATTAATCTTCACATCTAGCAGCCGGAAGGGGAATTAATGTATTTCAAAAATGCCAAACGGTTTCTTTGATGGTGGTAAACTCAGAACTGCACCAAGTTTTGCAGACCGCTTGAGAGCTGGACGAAGCGTCCAAGTGGTCTGCATAACACCAAGGACTGATATCTAGCAAGATTTATTGGAATTTTAATTTCCCTATATCTCTCAGCTGTGTAGCTCCTCCTCCCCACATCCATTGATTATGACTCTATGCATCTTTAAATTAAGTGTAAATTCAATGATACCGCCGCGCTTCCCTGCCTCCTGATGTTTACAGGAGCATCCTTTGTCACTGATACATCTGAACTGACATCATTTGAATAAAAGCAAGTTGGCCGTTCAAGTAATTTTTAATTTTTTTTTATTGAATCAATGTTACATTAAACTAACATAAATAAACATTTTTTATGAACAAAAGGCACACAGTTCAAATATAAACAAAGAGCACGTCTGTACAGTTTGTCTCAATGCAACATATCTACTGTCTTGAAAGAGAGAGAGGGAGAGAGAGAGAGAGAGAGAGAGAGACAGAGAAAGAGCAAGAGAGAGAGAGACAGACAGAGCGAGAGAGAGAGATCCAAGAGAAATGAGTTTCAGGGGGTTTGTTGACAAAATGCTTGCAGCAGCATCGAGTCTCAGTGTTAAAATGTACAAGTCTTCAATCCCCGCAAGGAACCAAAATGGCGGGCGTGAAGGCAAGAAGTAAAAAACAAAACAGAAAAAACAAAACAAAACAACAACGACCAGGAACAGCACTGGCTTCATCTGAAACCTCTGCCTGGAGGTTTACAGTACGTAGATGTCCTTTTGGGAAAAAGTCCCACTGAAACTCATGTCCATTTTCTGATTGAGGAGGCCACAAGATTCATGTCCACCAAATTAAAAAGATTCAAAAACACAGCAAATAGACTTGGGGGGGAAAAAAAAAAATGAAACAAAAAAAAACAATAAAAACCTACGGACCGGCAGCTGGGAACACACTCACTATGATTTTTTTTTCGGAAAACAATGACACGGGTGGAGGGGTGGTTCAGTGTTGCCATGGTTCCTCTATAAACTTGTGGAAGCCTGTGATTGGTTGATTGCTGCTTCCTCAGAATACTAACATGGCCAGTTGCTCACAGTCATGCCAAGACACTAGCCGTCTACTAGAGTGTGGGAGAACCATTTGTCCTGATGTGGAACCGGCTTCATTTACAGCCATAAGTCAACATGATGGGACTGGGTTGGGGATCTGCTCCAGATTCATAAGGTAGATAAACTCCTTATGCATCTATGACCGTCACAACCAGGCTCCCGCTCACACTAGAACAAAGTGTGGCGTCGGACTTCGGCTGATTCTGGTCGCAGCTGTTGCCATCCGCCGCTGAACACCGAGCGGAACAGGTGCCGTGTCCTTTTGTTGGTCCAGTTTTGTCCAGTTTGATCCGGCCTGTGGTTTCCTTCCTGCGGTCCGGTCTGGTGTCAGTCCAGCGTCGCTTAGTATTTGCTGACATTCCTTTGAATTTGTTTTAATCTGTCAGGTGAGGATCAGCGAGGTCCGCTCAGGGAGGGTTCCCCTGGCGAGACGGTCGACGTGACCGGGTGGCTTTAAGGGCTAAACTTTGCTCTTTGTTCATCTCGTGTGACAAGCTCCACCCACCTCGAGCACCTGAGCAGACTAAAACAAACTATGAGTAACTATGTGCAAACACTGACAGAGCCGCGTCTGAGCCGGGGCTCAGACAGCGACTGTGCTGGGTACCTCCTCGTAGTGAATGATGAAGTACGGGTAGCTCTGGTCGTCGTTGAAGATGACATAGATCTGGGGGTCCACCCAGTTGTCTACACAGGAGTCATAAAGGTCACTGGAGGGGTCGCGGGGGTTGATGGGAGGAGGCCGCCGCATGGAGGGATTTCCTACAGTAAACCTGCGCACAGAGAACAGAGGCGGTGTGAGACCCAGTCGATGCGAATTCTATCAACTCGACAGCTTTTCCTCGTTTTCAGGAGCTGCAGACAGATTTTCACCGACTTCAGCAAGTCCGCGGGTTCCATAGGAATAATTTACCATCTGAAAGGAGACTCTTTTAAATTTAATGAAGACAAGACTCCTTTGTGTGTTTTAAGGCACCTTAAATAATATACGCAAATGCTGCGAGCGCATGAAATGAATGTGGTGTATGTAAATGAAACGAGCCGGCGCACTGTAGCCAGTTTGTTTTTTCTTCTCTTGAATATTCATGTCGAGCCCTACAGACCTGTGATCCATCAATCTTTGTACCGTGCTCTCCGGGGCGATAAATAATGCACATTAAAATAAGAACATTTGCAGCCACAGACAGTGCGTGGAGACCGTAAAAAAGTCTGTGTGCCAGATATGGTTTCAGACAGGAAAAATTACCCACTCTGCACAGATAATTTCTTCGTCTATCGGGCTATTTTTTTATCCCTGCATATCTGGAGATCTGGAGGCCATCTCAGCGCTGTGGGTCCAAATCGGAAGACTTTCATCTGGGTGCACGCAACACGCACACGCACGCACGTACAACACTGTCTGCTGTGACCTCACAGACCTGATGATGCACGAAGGGGTGCAACCAAATCAGCTGTTTTGCATATGTGGCCCTAAATTTGACTTCAGGAATGGGAGTTGCATGAGGTACATAGCATGACGGAATGATGGTTTATGGAAAACAACCTCCAGTTTTCTGTGATCCAAATTACTGCTGATGTGTGCTGCTCATTTAATGCGGAGTTGCTGAGAGTGAGGGAGCGATACAGTCCGACAGAGATGTTATTTCAGCACAAATATGCACTGCAGGCTACATTTTTGGGAAGCACAACAAACAACTTAAACACGTAACCCAAAAAAACACACACACAAAGAAACATCAGGCTTTCATTTAGCATTTGCCGAACTATGTTGCTTTCAACTAACACGTCCACCCAAAGCATGGCGTCCCAACTGGGAGCTGCCCCTGAAGCGAACAGAAAAGGCCAAGAAAATTTCTCGAGATGGACTTAGGAAACTAAAATGCGACAGACTTTTTGAGATATTTCTTATACCAAGTCATTTATCCCTTAAATATTTCTAAAAAAAATACGCACCTGCCAGTTAGAACTTTAGCCAGGAACATGCAGTGGACTCCTTTGGGTGAGCGTTTGGAGAAGTTGTGGGAGTAGACCGCCTTGCGGGCAAAGTAGGAGCCCTGGCCAAACATGGTGGCGTGCTTGCCGCAGACTCGCGGGTCGAAGTTGTGCTTGCAGATGCCCTCAACTACGTCAGCTGAGGTGCCGTGGAAGAGGTGGCGCTCGCTCAGCAGTCGGTCCATTTCCGACATGCGCCGCGACATGTACTCTTTCTTCCTGTTAGAGCGGTTAGAAAGAGAGAGAGAGAGTCAGAGAGTCAGAAGAAATACACGGCTTTTGAGTGGTCTGGCATTGTTTATTGTTTTGATTTTTTTTTGTTAACAAAACAAAATAGAGAACTGGATGATTGCACAAATGCAAATCTTTGCTCAGGCAATGCATGAGTGAAAAGCTCAGAGAAGACCTGACGTTCACAATTGAGATCACAACCTTGTTTTCTCTAAAACTGGGTAAGAACATAATCCGTTTCTTGAGCGACACACACGCACACACACACACACACACACACACACACACACACACACACACACAAACTCACC
>CAAKHG010014717.1:31219-46868 GCA_901007715.1 Dactylopterus volitans
TGTTAGCAGTTGCCTCGATGCTCCAGTGGAGGCAATAGCGGGTGTGAGGGTGAACGGTTTCCATGGTAACGGACCGTCGGCGCTCTCGTTAGAAACGCGCAGGGCAGCAGCACACGCACGCACACACACACACACACACATGCGCTTCATGTGCGTCTTCCCGACCGCAGGCCGTCCTCTGGTTGTCCCGTCTGCCCTTGCCGACGGTGGAGCTTGTTAAGTCATCTGCTGCTCTTTAGATCACTAACGATGTTATCATGCAGCTGAGGTAACCACGGTGATGTCTTTGCCGTGTGTGTGTGTGTGTGTGTGCGCGCGCGCTTATGTGCATGAAAAGACAGGCTGGATTGTGTTTCTAAAGGAAAGCATCACACACCCAGTACAACACAAAGCTCTGAGTCAATGACTGAGCCGAGAGCTGAATGACCAGAACAGCGGGAAGTTTAATGACTTTCATCAGTGAGGATCAGCATACTGCCGCTCTCGATGCCACACAGCCACACTGAGCGCAGCCGCTCCAAATCACTAAAACAGACAATCTAATACTATCAAAACCCACCAGGCACAGGTCAGCCACCTATATCAGTCCTGACCTGTGCCATGAACAAACATTGATTCACTGTAAAGCAACACTACTTCCTTTTAAAAAAAAACAGGAATGCACATGTATTTACCTGCTGCCAGTGATTGGCGAAACAAGCTAAACTTGATAACCTGTGAACCTGAGAGTGGTATTTGTCATGTTTCAGTGAGAGGTCATGTGTTTCTGGAATGAATGTACGCCAGTGTTAAATTTTCACTCGAGCAGACTCAAGTCAGTCAAACTTGTTTCAGGGACGTGGCAACAGAAACCTTTGATAACACTGTTTAGCTTTGGTCCTTGAAACATGCAGGAATCCCTGCTAAGAGTAGGAGAGTAAGAACCTACTGATTAAGTATTCAGATATTATGTTTCTGGGTATATTCTCAAAACCACAATATTGATTTAAATTAATAGTTTACATGCAAACAATTGTTTCAGACTGTGGGCACTTGTACAATGTATTTGTTTGCTGGTGTGTTCTTTACACTTGGAAACGTTTTCTAGCATTCGGTTTTTAAGGAAACTGCGACATATCACTTTGCTCAAGTTTATCGCAATTTATGACATGGTCTGGGTGAACAGGCTTCTCTGACTGGCCGGCAATCGTGCGTTGTTTGGCTCAGGTTTAATTACTGTAAATTCACCTCCAACCAATGTCTAACTAACAAGCACAGCTGTCAGAGCTTTGTAATCAACTGAACTGAATTAGCAACCTGCAGAAACTTGATTAGCTAGGCAAACGACGGAAAGACAACGACCGATAGAGGAAGAAACGGAGAAAACCAGACAGCAGCCATTATGTGCCTACTCTGAGATCATTTTGACCTAAAATAAAGCTTTATTTTTTATACTTTGTAATGAGTAACAGTGATTTACGAGTTGTGGCGATGAAACCGTCACCTTCACACTCCTCACTGTGACAAACCGGCTCAGATGGAAAGGAAACTAGAATTATTCCTTGCCATAATAACGCTGAGCTCTTGCTTCAAAGCCTTTCTTTTTTTTGTGCAAACATTAATGAGAAATCTGCGAAAGGTTTATTTTTTTATTGTTGATAATGACCATGGTTTAAGCGGGATAATCAGCGCCTTGGTGTGCATGGCTTGGTTTTAAGGCTTTGCGTTGCGTGGGTTTTTGCCTCCATGTCACGCCTTAAAACCATGTAATGCACAACTAGGCGCTTATTATTACTTCTATACTTAATTCTAGCCCTTGTATCATGATGGATAACTTTTCACCAGATCTTTTCCAAGAAGTAACCCGACTGAAGAGACAAAATTTTAAACATGTGGCTGAAAATAGTTTAAGTTGATTACTTTCATCTGGCAGATGCTTTTGTAAAATTTAACTGGCAATAGCAAGTTCTAACTTTCTCTACAAAATCAGAGATGGCCTTGTTAAATAACTTGAAAATATTTTGTCAAAGGATGTAAACCTAATGACATGACAGTAAAGCTATTGTTTCATCTTGTAAAATCATCAAGACGTGTCTCTCTGCAGTCCGTAAAGCTCATTTTGTGCAGTTTTTCTTAAATTATTAAGTTTTTCTAGTGTGCAAAATTTGTGGTGCACATTAAAGGTTAAAAATAGTGACAATATGGTGACAACATGTAATAAACACACTGCAAACGCCTGATGAATCTGGGTTGACGTCACCACCGTGTGCATCCTGTTTGAGGAGCAACATGGACTTTGCATAGTTTCAGTTGAACATGAGTCAACAACTCAAGGCACATACAAATCTTAGCACACACATGCAAGAAGAAAAAAAAAAAATACACAAACATTCCCGTAAATCGTCAAGAAGGTGATGATGCGATCGGGGGTGTGGATGTGAGCGACAAACGGACGATGCAGTGACTGTTCAATGACTGAAACTGACTGGGCTTTTAACTCACATGAGACAATAGCGTGGCTTAAGAAATAATCACTTGACTTTGTTAGATTCATAGTGCTTCAGCACATTCACACCAATTCATATGCAAATGTATTTCTGATGGGTTTTATCATGACATAAAATATGATTGCAGAAAGACGAAATGTGGCACAGTGTTCGATATGTTTGAAGGTTCTAGAATAATCAATAGAAAAATCAATGTGCAACTATACTTATTGTCAACTGAACATGAAAAAAAACCACAATAATAATGAGTGACAGGATAATAATCAATTAACATCGTTAGCTTTACTCATTGCAGAAGAAAAGATTAAGGCAGCACTTAGCAACATCAAGGCATTAGGATTGAGGCTGGAAAATGGGGAAGAATTTTTCGGACTACTGCGGTGGCGACATCTTTTGATTTAAATATAGCTGAGGGGAATATTAAAAAGGAAAATTAATAAGCAGCCTGTGCAAACAGCTTCTTGGAAACACTGTCTTATTTATAATAATGTCAATGAACACAGTCCTCATATTTACTGTGTGTGAGTGTGTGTCAGTACAGTTTTACAGGAAACTTTGCATGCTCCTTTACCCCACTGGGCCCTTGCATGTGTGTGTGCGTGTGTGCGTGTGTGCGTGAGAGAGTGTAAGAGTGAAAGAGAGGTTTATCTCTGTCTGCTTAACAGCGTGCGTGTGAGCACTGCAAACCACTGAGCTTCGTTGCTGATTCGTGTGAACGTTTGCGTGCCGAACTGTGTGTGTGTGTGTGTGTGTGTGTGTGTGCGTGTGTGTGTGTCCACACTATTGTGTGCATGTTTATGACTGAGGGAGGGAGAGAAGCTGCCAAGTGCGTCTGTGTCAGTGACCGCACAAGGCAACCAAGGGTCATAGAAGTTCACAGCTTTCTGCTTTGAGTGCTGTAAAGTCTGGTTAGGACAGAGCTTCAGCCAATCAGAGGACTATGTTTGGGAGCAGGGAATATACAGGAACTAGAAAACTAATACCAGGGTCAGGAGATAGCTGGTATGATACATGTGTTCACATGAACTAGAAACCCCTAACTGGACAAGGATTTAAAAGAGGCCAACACTAGCTTTCAATCATGAATAAATAAACCACATTAAAGTATTGAGGACAACTCGTACAGGTACATTCACTTGGCCACGGTTCATCTGCTGCCACACTTGTTCAGAACAGCTGCACCGTCAAAGCTTTCAGTTTGGCAGCACTAGTGAAACCAAAGAGGAAGCTCAAACTGAGGTCTACTGTTTCAAACACACCCAACGAGAAGTAGCTTATCATTCACAAACAGCCTATCAGCTTACTGCGCCATTGTTGCCATGTCACAAGTACCTATCAATTTACCACACAGTAGCCTTTTCAGCAGTACTTACAACACTACAGTGCTCTGGTACGGCTGCAATGTACTGTACTTCCCAGCACTGTATTGATCTAGTAAGAGGATTTTCCTTAGAATGTGAGTCTGAAAATAGTTCTGCTAAATCAGTTACTAAAAACCTAAGAGCTAGGTAAAGACACCGAGTGGGTATCCAAGGGAAGACGGGAAGCTGCATCACAAATGCACAAGTCGTGGTTTCGCTTCATGTTTTAAACTAATTGAACTGAAAGTCAATTGACCCAGAAAGACAGATCCAGAACAGAAACACAGAAGTACCCTGCCGGTGTTTCCTCCACAGCAGCACCCTGTCCCTAAACGGAGGAACTGCGACATGCCCGCTATATATTGATGTAGCCTCCGGGTTGCATCGAAGACTACGGTGGGATACTTACTGAAACTTGAGCCTGACTTGCTCATTGTCTGGGTTGCAGTACAGTCTCTCCAGCTGTTCCTGGGAATAGTCTGCTATGCTCTGCCACGTCTGACTACTGCTCCTGCGGATTTGCCAGTGGTACGGCAGCACGGTGTGGTGGTGGGCACAGTCATTGCCATAGACACAGCGCCCTTGAAGGAAATCCACACAGATGTCCACCGAGTCTGCTTGGTGTGTGTGATACTGAAGCTGGGTAAGCAGCTCAAAAACCAAGTCCAGGGAGGCCTCTTCACTTTTACCCTGAAACAGCACTCCTTTGTCAGGCTGAGATGCCTGCAGGAGGAGGGGATGGGAGTCCTGGGCACCAGTGCACTCTTTAACTGGAGGACTTTTTGCCCCAGGGGTTAAGAGGTCATTGCTTTTGATGGTCCCCTCCTGGTGAGGGGCCTGGGGTGCAACTGTGGGAGGTATATCCCTGCTGACAGACGTTATTGTCACTGTACTCCCAGCCGCCCTGAGGCCAGGTTTCAGCTGAAAGCAGCGGCTGTCGGGGGTCGGATCTGTGATCTTGGGTCGCTCCCCTCGCCGTTCTGTCTCCTCCAGCTCCGCAGTAGTATCAGCTATTTCCACATCCCCGTCACGGGTCATGAGTCCTTGTACTCCAGTCCCAGCTGCGGCGGCGTCGGCAGCTGCCGTGTCTTTCAGACACACCTGTCCGATACAGTTCTGTTTCACCACCGCCGCCGCGCACAGGTTTCCAGGGGTTCTCCCGGCCTGGTTCCGGGGAACAAACACGCCATCCCCAGACACCAGCGCGTCAGTGCTCAGCAAAGTGGTCAGGAGAGGGTCCTCGAGGGCACGGTGGATGCATTTGGGGTCCAATTTCCTCTGCTTCTTCTTGAAATAAGGTTTCACCAGAGGTATTTTGTCTGAGAGTCCCACAATCTGCTGTTCCCTGAAATCTTCCCCTTCGTCCATATTTAAGCTCATATCCAGGGAGATCCCGGTCGGCACACCGTCTGCGGATTTCTGGAGAATGTGCAAAGTTTTATCCATGTCCCCCTCCTAAACCACGGCAGCCCTGGGAGAAAGAGAAGGGAGAGAGACAGAGGTAGTCATCAAAGGTAATATCTATAATGCCATAATCTTAAGTTTCCAAGGTGAAGTCATCCTGGCGCATAAAGCCATGATTAATAGGTTGCCCCGACGAACTATGTAGCCATGAAACAGCTGAGAAATGATCTTTCCTTTCCTGAAAAGAGGAGCCCACGCCCTCTTGCCTGCTGAAACGAAACCCGTTTAACCCCTGCGACAAAACCCCAGCGTGGCCGCTGTGTTCCTCCGGTGACCCTGCAGATACGACCGGGACATTACAGCGCCGGTCACCGGGGTGATCGATATGACGCCCGCCGCGGAGCACACTTGCACAGGCGCACCGCAGCGAGGATGAGAGCCGAGGCTCATTCAGTCTACAGCAGCCAGCAACTGAAACGGAAAACGTATTACCTAATTCCGTTGCGCTTAATCTATCATGCGAAGATGAGAATTACACAATGATTTTTTTTCCCTTGTTTTTTTTTTTTTTTTTGCTTTGCTTTTATGTCTTTCCAACGTCACGCCGACAATTACAGCTGCGTCTCCCAGCAGGGGAGATAAAATCATCACTGTAACAAAACCTCTCTCTCTCTCGGGACCATATATTTTGATCAGGGGAGTCCGATACGACGCTCCTGCCGTCTACGTGCCGCACACACATCGCCGGCCGAGCAAGTTTGCACGTAGACTGCTGTCTCCCTCTCCCTCTGTCTCCCTCTCGCCCTCTCTCTCTCTCACACTCTCTCTCGCGCATACACACACACACACACACACACACAAGCCTACGAGCCACTGCGGCGGAACAACGACAAAAAAGATAAACGAGCCCCCCCCCCCGACCTCCGCGGACCTCCGCGTCCCCCGCGCGGCTTCCCCTTGCCCCAGAAACACTTCCCCCGGCAGACGCGGAGCTGCTCGGCCCCCGCGGAGCTGACTGCAGCAACGGCTGCCAGGGTGATTTATAATAGCGCAGCTTCCCCGCGGCCGGAGCGAGGAGGGACAGAACACTACATTTCTCCGGAACGGGCACGATAGGAACCCTACCTACGCGATAAAGTCCGCACTCCGTGGTGGGTTAAAATCCGGTGCGAGCATCGGCGGAGCTCCGTGCCCAGTCGGGAGCTAGCTAACAGCGTCCGCGTCTGCACTCGAGTGTAGTCCGGATAGCTCGGCCGCGTCCCTCTGCTGCCCCCGCCGCTCTCATGCTACGCTTCTACTTCATGTCCGTCCTTTAATGTATCCTTCAGCCGGCGAGAGACGCGCAGGAGAGCCCGAACACGACAAAGCGAAGAGTTCGGCTGTGGCGAGAGACACTCTGATTGCCTCCCGGCTCCGCGCAGCCAAGCTCCGCCCCGCAAGAGAGAGCGAGAGAGACGGAGAGAGAGAGGCGGAGGGAGGGGGAGAGGGAGGGAGGGGGAGGGCGGGGGAACGGAGGGAGAACGGGACGGAGGGACGGAGCAGGAGGCGTCTAGTGGCGGTAGCAGGAAGCTGCATGCGGCTGCGGGAAGCTGCCATGGTGACTGAGCGAAGTGGTTGTTGAAAAAATATATATATAGATTTTTTGAATAAAAAAAAAAAAAATTAGAGACCTGTCGTAGTTTTAAAATCTCTTGAAGAAAATGTAAAGAACAAACTGACATAGCGTGAACCTGTTTTTTTTTTTTTCTTCTTTTGTTGGTTACCATAGAGCAGACCCTTTCTCTGGTTTGTAAATCCACACGTGCCTGCTATGACCAAAAAAAAAAAAAAAAAGAGTATAGATTGGTTCCAGACGACAAGTGTATTTCCAACAAATGATTTTAGATAATGGCTGTTGATTAGTATATTACACATAAAACACAAGTAATCCAACAGCCATGTTTTATGTGCAAAATCTTCATCTGAAAAGTCACGACAGCTGTACTCTTAATTCTGTTGACAACAGTTATTAGTACTAATATTCTAGCAGCTGTTGCATGATAAGCCGTTAAAATATGAGAACAGCTGCGGGTAACAACAAACGCATCCGCTCGAATATTTTGTTCATCAAGTCGGTGTTGAACACGAGTTTCACTTCTCATCACATTCCCGTGCAGCCTAGTTTGTATTAGCCCTCAATTTTAAAATATTCAACCAAACATGAAACCTTGATTTGAGTAAGTTCTCTCTCGTTTAAGGCATTTAGCAGGAGCAATACTGTCCTGTCCAGCTAATGTTACCATTAGGGAGTGTAATGTTTACTGACTGTGCACTGACTCAGCTTCCCTTTGCTCTCAGTTTTACCAGAAGTGGTTTTCATAGGAACCTGCTGTGCTGCACTGCCTTCCGGCATCGGTTTCGTTGTTTGCAGACGTGCCTGCTCAACCAAACAGTTTCATGGTTTCTAAAGTTTCCCGAAAACGTTAGTCCTGAACAGCAAACTGCGAGCTATGCATTAATTTTAGAACAGAGGAGATTCAGGGTCGTGTCAGTATTATACAGGCTTTGTATGTAGCCCAATTCCAATCATCAGAAGAATGACTTTAAAGATAAACTCGTGTGCTGTTATTCACTTTCAGCGGATATTAGAAAGTTGTCTAAAAAAAAAGTCTATATAAGGACCCCTGCATTTTATAAATCAAAACTTTCTGTGAGAAGACTAAACTGAATCATTCAATCTTGTGCATTATCCTTTGGCTTAATAGAGTAAAATTAGAACAAAAGTAAATAAAAGGGGAAAAAAAATCAAGTAACTCCAGTTTTCCTCGTGATCACAGTGGGACAAAACTCAAATGATGAATCAATTATCTGATAACAATCCCCTCAACACCATTTTACCATCTTTGCGCTTTTGTTTCCATTAACACCCAGGGCTTTAAAAACAAGGGTCAAAAGGTCAAACCCCCTGCTAATATGCCACTGCTATTTACACACACAAAAAAACCCCTCTTCACCACATCGCATCTACAAACCACCAACAGATTTCAACAGAAGGAGTCTTTTTTTTCTCTCTCTCTCATTCTAATCCCATGAAGTTACCCGCACAGACCACAGGCTCCGGATCAAGAGGTCAGAGTTGTGTACCATAAACCAGACAAACAGTGATGCCATAAAATCAGTTCCAATGAGAGTTAGTAATTGGGAAATTACGGGCTTGCTAGAGAGGACATGGGAGAGCTGACGTAGGAGAGTAATTGCCTGGTTGCATACCGACAGATCTCAAGCATTCCTCCTCGGCTGACATGCATAACAGCGTCTTATTGTTCAAGTTTTGACTCGTCTGAGGGGACGCCCTCTGAGAGAGGTACCTGCCTGCCGACTGCCTGCCCGTATTGTCAGTTGTCAATTAGTGATTTCAACACATGCAATAACAAGCAGTGTGATGATTTTGTTATCATGAAGAGTGGTAAATTAAAAACATTACACAAATTCTGTAACATCAGCGACTGAAAAGAATCTCAAGTGCTGCCGGTAGAATTATGACCGTATATTCAGATATGCACAAACTTCCCTTACTTGGTCTCGCATTTGAAATGATTCCACTTGGTTTAGACAAGGATTGGACTCGCTTGTATATTGTCAGTGATGATGATAAGCATTTAAACCTTTCAGATGCTCAAAATAAGAAAAAAAAACAGTGTGTAACTGCGCTCGCATGTGTTGAGGGCCAGCCTCGATGCTGCAAGTAAATGTCACATTCTGTGAACATGAAATCCTGTTGGGTTGCAATTATTAGCACACTCTAATATGAGCTGACACAGGAGCTGAGTATCTATCTCCATGACTTTCACAACATGGTTAGTTTTGGCTGTTGTTTTGTGTCCAGGCTGATAGCTAAGCTCCTTTCCACTTTCAGATATTCAGACAGACCTCCCTGCTGTTAGCTGGATATGTACAGCGTGCCCACAGTCGCCAATCTCTCCTGCAGAAATTCAGCCTTTTAATATTCATAGTGATGATAGTATAATTCTAATTAAATACACAGTCTTGAATTGACTTTTTTTTTTTTTTTTTAAGGATTCAGTCTCAACTCAGCTCCTCCCAAGACTTGGTCATGGCTAATTACACGTCACAATAGGATCATTCTCCTACTTCTCAGACATGTGCAAAAATGTTTCAGCTCTGTGGCGCTGTGAGCTAATTTGTTTTCACCTGCCTTCCACAAATGAAGGTGAAAGGTCATAACAGGAGTGTGAATGCTCCACTGAGGTAGGCAGACGTGTTTCCACTTCTGTACTGACTACGTCCACCCACGGAAAAGTAAATTAATTCCACAAACCAAAAGGCCATTAGGTGGGTTGTAAAGGTGCTTCAGTCTCAAACTTTGAATCTAATCTGTTCACATGCCGGCAGACACTGTAGCATAGTTACGACGGGCAGATCGGCTAAAAGCGGCGGCGGGCCCGCAGCTTTGAAAATCCTGTTTTACACAGAAAACAGTGTCATGGCATGGAAACAGAGCCATAGTTTTCATCGAATTTGTGTGAGTCTGTCAGGGAAACCAATGGCTACCATAAACCTTTGAAAATCTGGCGTTTTAATCGTTGTCATTATAGCCAGTAATTCTGTCTCTTTCATGTGAATTATTATGAGTAAAGTTGTGGATTTTACACACCTATCTGGAGTGCGTTGGCAACATGTGTTGCAACATTCATTTTAATGAGCATGTCAGGTACATTCTGTAGCTTATGATTCTTGACTGTAATGGCAGTACAAGCAGTGTGACGGGAAACAGCGTGAGTGACCTGAGACGGTTTGCCCTGCATGACTAAAGTTCCAGATATGTGTAACTTCAACCGCCCTCAGCAGGTGCCTTATTTTGTGAGTCAGCGACACAGCCTGTACTCTCAGAATGAAACTGGTTCTATTTGTGTGTTTGTACCACCTCTGAGCTCTGCCAAGACTTCTTTCTCCATGACTAATTGCCTCGGCAAATGAGGTTATATGTCCAACCTTCATCAGGCCGTGTTTCATGATTAAGCAGAAAAGCTACCACGCCAACTGTCATGAAACTTGGTGGAGGGGTGGAGCATGGCGCAAGAAAAGGAACACCCAGAATGTTTGAATGGATCCAAGTGAAGCAGCAGATTAGCAAGTGTTAAAAAAAATCAGTTTCACAGCCATGAATATCACTCAGCAGGTAAATTCTCTTCTGTCACACATGTAACTAAATGACAATAATAAGATCCGAATACACTTGGGAGCTGGAAACACACAGAGAATGTAAAAGCTCTATCAAATAGCTGTGTAAATAAAGTGAACACCCTATTACTAGTGCTAAATGAGGGGTAGATTTATTTCCTAGTATTTTTTCCCAAACTTTCCTAGATCACTCTCTGGTACTACCAATTATTTTTTGGGTTATTGGCTTCACTAAAAAAAGAAAGAAAACAAAAAAACAAAAAACAAAAACAAAACAGCAATTGAATACTAGTACCAGCAAGTGATCACAAAGTGCTTACCTCCTTGAATCACATCAAAACAAAAAGGCTAGACAGAGACTCTCGTTTAGACCAAACATTTGAAGGTTGTTGGTTCAATGACAGGATAGCTGAGTGGACTACCAACACTACACAAAGTCAAATTCTTACCATGTAGTTTATTTGTCTAATTCTTAGTCTAAGTATCTCACTATGACACAACTACCTTAAAGACACGATTGAATAACAATTTCAGTATTATACACATTTCACTAGCAACAAACGCCTTGTTATTTGCTTATACTAAGCGAAATAATCTGATAATTGTCTAAAACCTGGTACGTTACTTGTTGAAAGCGCTTTTGTCTTGAGGAGGCACTTTGACTAGAAATTAGACAAACATACTTGGTAAGACTGTGAGGTTTTACAGTGTACAGCCTTCGAGCGCCCTAGCAGATCTGATACAGCTGGGCAGAGGCGGACCCTTATTTATTTTTGACAATTGCTTCATAATTTCCAAAAAAAAGGCCTGGAACAAAACAGTTTTTGCAGTATGAATTTATCACGCTCAGAGGTCTTTGAGGCGATGTGTGACTAAATAGGTGAAGTAACATCTTCCTCTTGACGTATTGCGTTACAAGAGCACAAACACGCAGACTAAACAGGAACGGAACAAGGGTTTTTTTTGTGTGTCCGTCCTGTTAAAGATGTTAAATTTGTAATGGGTGGCGCGATCTACTTTTTAGAGATCATGTCATTTGTCAAATGATACAAAGGGCTTATTGAAAATGAAACATCAGTAAGATGAGGTAACCAGTTGACTCATTTTTTTTTGTATTGCTTTACTGTAATGCTTTTATGTTTAATCAATATATGAACCAAATAAATTAACCTAACTTAACCTAGCTAAAATGGATAAATGTTAATGGGCCTAAGTGCTGGAGGGGGCACTCTGTGTTGAAGCCAGTCCCCATTACGAGGCTCGTCTATAAAGTGGCACCAGGAAATTCTCATCTCTATTCAACATGAACCTCCTTGCACACTAATCTCTACAAATATGTTACACTCTGTCTTACCGCTCTGAAGCATCATTCTCCTTGTGATGGAACCAGTCAGACCACCTGTAAATTTGTCTCTTCATAACATAAAAAAACAAACTAAGCTATGACAAGCACGCTGGTTTAAGTGGACAGAGTGGAATCCTGGCATACCGAGTTGGTTTAAGTGTTCGCATGGTACATTCCTGTATGTACTGTGAGCACACATGTGCCAGAGCATCAAACTGCTAACATTAAGTTTTATTACATCTTGTACACTTTTATTCACCTCAGTTACATGGAACACCATGTTAAGAGTGGAAATGAAGGAACACTATGCTGATCATTGCTGCCACTTTTCTGTTTATCAGTACCTCTAAACAAACATCCACCTGAGGAGGAAGCTGCCTCACTTTCCTACTGGACTCCTAGAAGGTGTGAAGCCCCATTCCCACCAGGCACTTCTGTTGAGTTCGGTGCAGTAAGGTTACACGTTTTTTGGGGGGTTTTCGGCATTTCCATTGACAAAATACTGTGGATGGTACCAAATAGACCCATACCATACTGTGCGAGACATACTACAGTCCGCTGATTAGTCACACATAATCATCACTTCCGCGTGATGGTTGGAATAAAGTATATACACAAACATGGGATATTTAAATATCTCGTCGATTTCACGGATGGAGATTCTGGAATGTTTCCTTCCCGCAGTGTCACCACGTTTGATATGACAACACTACTTATGTGGAAGACTTGGCTATCACCATCAAGTATAAACCCGGCCCACCATGTACGGGTATGGTCGGCGGTGGAAACGCAAGCTAGATCCAGTGTTTACTATTCTAACGTGTAATGTACTGAACTGAACCCAGATGGACTGCTGCTTGGTGAAAATGAGGCTTTAGTGACCTACCCAGGTTGCAACCATGGTATCAGGGACTTCTGCTACTATGGAAACATAGCAGGAATTTGTGTGTGTGCGTGTGTGTGTGTGCGTGTGTGTGTGTGTGCGTGTGTGTGTGTGTGCATGTGCGTGTGCATGCGTGCTCTGGTGGTCTCTTTGATGGTCAGTTCCTAGAGTCTGGCATGAGTGTATGTTTGAGGTTCAAGGAGAGAGGAGAGAAAAGGGCGAGAAGAAAGAAAGAGGAAGAAAGGGAGACAGGGAGGGGCACAGGAGAGGTTGAGGGTCAACTAAACACAGGGATCTTTGGCCGTGCTTCCCCGGGTCAGGGCTTAGAGGGCAGGAAGTAGAGCAACAATATACGGCACTTCAGTTTAGGACCTCCCACCCCCTCCAAACTTCTGTGTCTCTCCCTCACACACAGACACACACACCCACAGGTCACCCAGTGTGCCTTGACAATGTATGTTGATCAAAGGCGACTCTTTGGGGGAGGGGTGTGCAGGAGATTAGCTCCTGGAGGAGTGTAAGCTTGTGTGTGTGTTTTCCATGTGTGTTATGGGTCAGCAGATCTCATGTTATTTCCCCCCCCAGAGCCTGTTGTTCATTAATGTTTCTGCAGCGCAGTGGTCAGCTTTCATATTTAGTCATGGAAAATATTACAAACAATATCAGCCGGAATTGACATTATGGGTCATCTGTGGCCAAAGATTATATTTGCAGTTATTAAACCACATGACAGAAAATGTGATTTGGCATTCTGGACAATCAAATATTCAGAATTTGCTTGAATGATGCAAGTCTCGCATATTGTCGTTATGAGTCTGTAGACTGTAACTATTGTTCATTTTATCTAGCATTCAGGAAGAAGATGAAAATAAGGATTTTGAGTCAGCTGAAAGTTTAGGGAGTTTAGTGCACTTCCAGAAAGCCGAGGCATTGGCCAGAGACAGATTTAGAAAAGAAAGGTCAGAAATAGCAGAGGTAGAAACGGGATCGTTCTAAAAACAACAGCACTTCCCATAATGCAACTTGATCACGTGTACTCAGTTTGTAATGTGCTTTTACGTTTGCAAGCTGACCTTGAGGCCGTCACTATTATGTTGCAGGGTTGTTTTCTCAGAATCAGGGAGGACATTGCTCAAGTGTTTACTTCTCACATTGACTTTAACGTGTAAAATAGCGATCATGCTCTGAAATCCAACCGATAATGCAATGACAATTTCAACGCTGAATTACCAAATTACCTTTTAGAATAGTCACGTTGGATTATGTTTTCCAAAAGCATAGAGAAGCAAACAAGCCAATCCGGGTGAACTTCACCATTTATCGTGGTTATAGTGGCGCCACCAGTTTTGGTCACAGAACAGTTGCATTAAAATGTCATGACAGTCCGGTATTCCTTTCTATCTGTATGGCTTCAGGGTGTTGGGGTCAAATTGGAAGCATCAGCATTGGGAACATTGATGTGTTTTTCACATGATTCAAACATCCTGCATGCAGCTAGTAAAGAGGTGATGTCATGCGCCATTTTATCCCAAGCTTATGACTTATGGTATACTTGGACCTTGTGATTCTCTCTTGTCTGCCCATTTGAGTGTGCTAATGTACTTTGTTAATTATGCATGTTTGTTTATTCAAGTCTTTCTTCTTTTCCTTCTATTTGTTCTGGTTCTTTTTCAATTTCTAATTGTTCTTTTTTTTTCTTCTCTGAGATTTTCTGTTCTGCTGACTAACTACCTCTGCATGCTTAAAGCTACAGAAACCATTTAACTATCAAAATGTTCAGATTTTGAAGCCCATTATTTCATATCTCCAAAAAAATTTTTTTTTTTAACTTTCTGTAAAACCTTTCTCTTAAAAGGATTTAATACCGCGACTTCCAAATGAATAGATGTGCAGCTAATTAAAAAAATATTCAGCTATCTTTAGTTTTAGTGTTGAGGACATTCATACTTGAGCTTTCTTCTACTTTTTTTGCATCACTTTAGCAATTGTCAGCATTGCTTCAGCAACTGAATTCCGCATTGCATCATTCACACACATTTTCCGTAGGAAATGCTATTTTTACTAGTTTCGGTGTGTGCTTGATCATTTGTAAAGCTGTTTTCGTCGGCTGTTTTCCTCTATGTGGGAGCACATGGAAGCTCAGTACATATTTTAGGCAGGTCATCGCTATTGGTGTTGTTTTTGGCAGATACTTAACATTTGCTTAGTTTGTCTCAACATCTCAGATCTGAACTGGTGACAGAGAGTAGACACAGAGAAGAGAACAGTGAGTTGAAGACAAAATCGTTTGGAGAAAAAAAGGCCAAGATCTCTGCCGTCGATCGAATCTGGAGAAAGATCGAAATGTCTTTTGATCAGAAAAAGGGAAGTAGGGTCGGCAAAGAGGAAGACACGAGACAGAAAAAACTTATCAACTCGCATAGGCAGCAATTCGCTCTGCAGTAGGGCGATAACAGGGGGAAGGTGGAACAGAGGAGGCGAGGCTGAGCAGGTGGACATGAGCCAACATGTCGCTCGGGGCAGAAACTGTGGCTTCGAAGAGGAGAAGTGAGGAGAGGAGATGAGGAATTTTAATGACCCAGAAACCAGCCCAGCAGGTCTGGAGGGCTAGAGTGCCGCAGATACCTCCCACATCCGCCTCCTCTAAATCTACTACTTAACATAGACCCCTCCCCTTGTTGTCTGAAGTGTAAGTATTCTAAACATTAACAGTAGCACCATTATCCACCACACCTTTACATCTGATCAAGTCATGTGAGCACTGCAGTAAGTAGCGTTTCCCCTTGTGAGGCGTCTGCTCTCGTTTCTGTTCTGGTATGAGAGTCGGCAAATAATTCCTCCAGCTTTCTGTTTACGAAAGTGGAGTCCTCTCTTTCCCTTTCCCTCCTCAGCTGATAATTCAAGCTTAACTTTGACCCGTGTGTTTGTGTGTGTGTGTGTGTATGTGTGTGTGCGTGCGTGTGCCTGAAAGCATACATTGGCCCAACAT
>CAAKHG010014718.1:0-14167 GCA_901007715.1 Dactylopterus volitans
TTATCGAGTCACCTTTGACCGCAGTGGCTTGGGAACACACACTGTGCCTGACTATGAAGTCCTGGTAAGACCTGCATGTCACTTTTCCATGATAATCAAAGGATAAGGGCAGTGTGAGGTTATGCATATTCCAACTATAGTGTTTTGGGGTTTTTTTTTACATTTATGCCAAATAATTATACAGTGTGACTAAAAATTATAAAACATGGCAATTTCCTGAATACAAAGCTCATCAATAGCCTTCCTAAAGGATTTCATGAAACATTTTAAGCACCTCTTTGTCTGATTGTGTTTTTCCAGAGCAATGAGCCCAATGAGACAATGCCCATTTCAGCCTTTGCCCAGAAGCACCGGACAACACGCTACATGCAAAACATAATGACCCCCCCTAGAGGGCCCTACCCATCTGCTACGACTCCAGTCCTAATGGTACAGTATTTCAACCATACTTAATGCATGTGCCATGTCATCATAAATGCAGGCATGCAAAAAAATTTTTTGATTTGGTTGTCAGAAGTGGCATTCACAATATAATTAAAGTTGAGGCAGCATCAATCTCAAATCATGTCATCAAAGAAAAAGAAAATTGATGAAGTCAGTAGTTTTAATATTTCAGACCTCAGAGAAAACCTATTTCTTGTGCTATACATGTACATATTTTACCCCATCATCAAACAGTGAATTGGGTTGAACTTTAGTTCCCAAGAAGAACATCCAAATATGTGGCTAAATTGATTTTGGTTTGCAGTAGTGGACAAGATTCTGCCCCTGCAAAACTCCAAATAGTTACAAATCTGTTCTTCTGGGATTTCTTATGAAAATTAAAGAAACCATTGTCCAATTTTAATAACAGGACAATGACCCTCTCATGAACCAGTCACCTTGGCGGAGCAAACTTCCTGGTGCTGACGGAGATACTCTGGGAGGATTTCCTGTCAAGTTCCTGGTCCAAGTGGTAAATAAATCCTCTCAAATGGAATACTAAAAGATAACATCCTAAAATGTTTACCACTTACAAATTCCTTGTCTTCTCTTTGTTACTAGACAAGGCTGTCCAAGATTCTCATGATCAAGAAGGAGCGTATCAAGCACTTGAAAGAGATGAACACAGAAGCCGAGAAAATGGTATGATCACAAGTCTAAAAGAAAATTGAGAATGGTTGACCAGCATACATCAAGATGAACTTCAAGATTGTGTTTGTGTTTTTAGAAGTCATACTCCATGCCCATTGACCTCGATTTCCAGAAGCGCTATGCTACCACAGTGCTTGAGCTTGAGCAACTCAATAAAGATCTCAATAAGGTCCTTCACGAAGTTCAGCAGTTCTGCTGTGAGGTAAGTCATGTGATGCATGCCAGTCAGACCAACAACTATTGTTCCTCAAACCAAATACGGCTTATGTCTTGTTCTGGTGATTCATGCATCTGATTACCTTTCCCATCCCAATTAATCTGGCAAAAAAAAGTATTCACTAAGATGTGTGTCTGCTCAGCTTGCTCCAGATCAGGGCATGGCTCTAGCTGACCACCCCACAGATCTGCGACGGCATTGTGAAGAAGAGGCCCAGCAGATGGTGCAGCAGAGCAACTCCTTTAAGGATGGACAGCATGGTGTGACAACCCCCAGCCTCACACAGCTCATTTCCCGGCTAACTGCTCTGCTGCTACAGATCAAGGTAGTGGATATAACTGTCTACAACTGTCTTCCCAGTGTACACTCCACAAAACACTTTTTGCTGAGCTGTGATTTCCTGATTTTATTTATTTTTCCTGTTTCAGTGTCTGGCAGATGGAGGAGACCTAAATTCATTTGAGTTCAAATCTTTAACAGAATCACTTAATGACATTAAAGCATCCATTGATCCCTCCAACCTCAGGTAA
The DNA here is from genome assembly GCA_901007715.1 of Dactylopterus volitans. Taxonomy (NCBI): domain Eukaryota; kingdom Metazoa; phylum Chordata; class Actinopteri; order Syngnathiformes; family Dactylopteridae; genus Dactylopterus; species Dactylopterus volitans. The sequence continues at coordinate 1,882 of CAAKHG010014718.1, forward strand.
ATGATCCTGCAGCGTTTCTGTCTGCAAGCACCTTCTTAAGTGATCCTACCCAACACAGCGTGACTTAACTGATCAATCCACAGTGTTGTTTTTATTCAAATCAGTTTGTAGCATCATCACTTACATAATTCATTGTATTTCCAGTTGCTTCCAGAACAACGTGGAAATCCATGTGGCACACATCCAGAGTGGCCTTAGTCAGCTGGGAAACCTGCATGCATTTGCTGCCAATAACACCAATGCAGTATGAGTACCTGCATCATCCTCACCACAACCAGGTGCATGCACATACAAGTGTTGGTGCTTTCATGTCAATTGTTAAGAAAAGCCCAGGCGGATGTTATGAACCACCAATATACAGTCTGAATGTGAATGTCCCAATTAAACGGCTCGGTGTTCTTCCCAGGTTCCTCTAAGCTTCGTTTGGAAGAAGGATGTCATGATTTTAGCGCCCTATTTTATAGTCGGAAAATGTTTGGGTATCCAATTTTAACACAAACTTGAGTCTTACTATTTCCAAAAATCCATTTCTCCAATCTCTTAATGGTAATTTCTTGGTTTCATGTGCCAAACATAGATTCTTATAGTTTTTATAGTGCATATTTATTTATTCTTGAGTAGGCGTGTGTGATTAAACAATATTTTGCTATCTCTAAAGCTCCCTTCCCTACCCCCCAGTTAAGTGTTGTGTTTGAATGCTCCACTGTTGGATTAACACAGGGGAGGCTAACGAATGTTTTATAAAACTGTTTATTGTAGATAATTGTACAATATCTCGGATTATGAGGACGATCATCAACATTTCTGCTAGTGTTCAGAAGTGTTTTTTGTAATTTTGTTTGCACTGAAAGATATTTGGTATTTTTGTAAAGGAGAACTCTGGGGTTTTAATGTCTTTTACTCCCTAAGATGATCTTAGTATTTCCACATTTTGCATGGCTATTTGCAATCCCCACACAAAGCCTGCATCACTGATGTAACCCTAAAAACTTAAGTCAACTAATTTTTCCAAGAGAATCTCCTTTTCCAGTTTTGTAAAGTTGTATATGAGTGCCTCAGGGCCATTGTATATAAATGTTTGTCTTTTTATATTAAACATAATATTTCAAAGCAGTATTTGGTCTTGTATGTTTGAGTCTTTATTTTCAAATAAGCCATAGATGAAACTGACCAAGATGTTATTACTTTTTATACACAATAAATAAAAAAATATGCACACAAACAGCTTCAATAATACATCACATGAAACCACCAAAGTCGACTATAGCATCATTTTCCCAGTCAGAGTCTGAATCAGAAAAGTCCTTGATTTCAGTAGCATGAACTGGAGAGAAGTGGTTGAACTGGTCTCCTGAGGCCCTCACTTGTGGGTACTGAATTTGACATCCAGTGTCTTTTGGTGATGACCTGCTGAAGTTATTCTGTGTGGGTATGGGAGGGATCAAGACTTTCATCTCTGGTCCAATGGTCTTGTTTGGTGGGAAATTGTCATATTCCACCAGAACCTTTGGACCCTGGTTGCCCGTCATGCTGGTTTGACATTTGGGCTGACACACACTCTCTTTTGGATAAAGATTGACATTACAACAGGGGACATCAACACTCAGCTCATTGCGCTGCATCTGCTCAGGCTTCACTGTGGTTCCCTCCTTGTTGTAGATGAAGGAGACAGAAGTATGTTCATAGCAGACGGGTTTGGTTGGTAGACTGGGTCTGTGTGTGTCCTCTGCATTTTGCTGCATTGCTGGTCTGTAATTGTCCTCTCGCCCAAAGCTGCCTGCCCTGAGAGCCTCAGCACTGCGGTTGTTGTCATAAACTGATGGAGAAAACAAAAAAGAGAATGAAGAACACCCTTCCAAAATGACGAGTTGGTCTCTTACTTTGGAGAGAATATAGTTCCATACATCTTATAAACAGGTATAAACCTATTTTACATTGCCATGCCATGCAACTGGCAGTAAATACTTGGATATTTACGTGGGAAACGAGAACAACGGAGCAGGAAATCGGCTGCAGTCGTCACCTTTTTCCAGGCCCATCCTGCTCGGGAGTTGGTTTAAGGGTGTAGGCGGGTTTGGTGCCTTCAGGGACACTGATGAGCCAACTTGGCGACGAGACTTTGCCCTTCTGTTCTGAAACCACACCTGCGACATGTGGAAAAAAACGTTTAATAAATAGGATATAGTTACGTACTGATAGCCATCTTGACGATCATATTTATAGGTTAAAGTGGGCGTGAAAGTGTGCAACCATCACCATCACCCCTCGTTCTCACCTGAATTCTGGACTCCGGTAGCCCGGTCAGAGCCTCCAGTCTCTCTCGTAGGTAGATGTCCGGATATTTAGTGCTAGAGTAAACTTTTTCCAGCACCTCTATTTGCTGCTGCGTGAAGTTGGTCCTCTTTCGCCTGTGAGTCAGGATTGCCATGCATTTATCGACTCTCGGGACAGAGCTTGCAGAGTGGAAGTAGTCGGTAACGTCTGAGGCTCTGATATCTGAGACAAACAAACCATGAAGTTGTAAACTTAAGTCAGAAGGCAAGGAAATCCACCCGGACTTGTGCCTAATTTACGCATGAAGATGTTTTTTTTCTCTCGGTGATCAGGTAATCAACATCATATGAAGTAAAGTTTAAATTCTAATTAAAAAGAAGGGTCCCAGTAGCGACAGCCACCTACCTGAGTTCACCAGCCCATTCATCTGCAGAGGCCCTTCGTGATACATCTGGAAGTGATTCGGGTCGCAGACGGGCAGATTCCCATGAACTGCAGACATGGTCCTCAGGGTTCTTACTTCCAGCGACAGACTGAGTTTGAGACCTGCGCGCTTGCTGGACTTAAATCCCACTGTGATCAAAGGTGATGCTGTGTGGATGTGTGAATGGGGCAGCTATCAGCGCCGGCTGGCGATGCAGCAGCCACGCAGCAACTTCAGACGTCTGCAGGCCGGTGAAGGTGTGATGGGATCACACCTCGGACTGTGGAGCGGCCGCGGGTCTCTTAAAATGGGTTTTAATGGAATCTGCATGCGCAATACACATTGGCAGAGAAAACATTTATCCGCTTTTGAATGGATGAAGCAATAATGGACCTGAAGCCTTCAAAGACAGACCGTCGGAAGCCGCCATTTCCTCAGATGCTCTCAAACGCTGCAGCTTCTTCTCAATCAGAATCAGAATCAGAATCCTTTAATTTTCATTGTTCAAGAAAGCACAACGAAATGAAAAAAAAATAGTGGCACTCGTGATCAGTGCAAAAACAACAGGAAGACAAAAGAGTGCAAAAGGCATAACTGTCCATATTTACACAATAGGAAGAATAAAGCTATGATTCTAAAAAAAATAAACATAAATAGATAAAAAAAGACAAGTACTGCTTAAAGATAACAGAATCAAATACAGATTTCTGCTGTTTTTCAGTGCTCGCCTACATGTCTTGTATTTTACTGCATCGAAAACAAACAGAGAGAATACATTATATGAGCTGATACAAGAAAATACAATTAAGAGGTACAATTCAAGAATATTACTCAGCAAACATGGTGCACATGCGTATGGTGAAATACATTTAGAATGACTCCCATCCTGATTACCAACAGCATATGATTTTGTGCTGTAAATGTTCATGTACTTTATTTACTTAATGTCAAAATGCAGGAAATTACTTCTGGTGTCTTCCTTGAGATCTAATGTATGTAGGAAATGGTGCCTCCTTGGTCGTGTCCGCTTTCAAAGACAACAAAGTTTATCTGAATACACAAATTGCAGTTCACAAGTACTCAGCAGTGGGCACTTGCCATTGAATGGGCCACCATCTTTAATTCAGTGGGGGATCATGTCAAGAGGTCATGTTGTAACGCAGACAGATTAAGTTTTCTCGTTTATTTGAACCAAATTTGCAGGAATTACTTGTCATTTTTAGTGGCGCTCACAGATTTTGAACTTTTTTGGCTAAATGGCTATAAACATGTCCTACTTTTACAAAGGGAACAGCATCATATATCCAATGTTTGCCCATCTGAGAGAATGAGTTGTTCACTATTGTGTCATTTAACATCCACAGCAGCACTTAGATTTCTGTACCTTTACACATGTGGAATTGTTCAGGTATGCTGTGTTTGTAGGTACAGTCCTTCACAGCTCACAGGTTGCTTTTGTCTGATGGCCCTGATTGGTCTGTGTGCACAGACCGGATTGCTATGCTAAAATCAGGCTGCTGAAGTTCTTGATCTTTTGTAACAGGCAGTGACAGATCTGCTGAGAGATATTCATTGATCATGAAATGAGCACCAGAATCCTCTTCACTCGTAGCCAAACTAGAACTAGGATTTCAGCATTGCAAGTGCAGAACATTATTTGCATTTAGTGTTTATCTGTCATTATAGAGTTTGTGTTCTGATATGAGTAAAAGTAGACAATTCTAAGTGGATTAGGTCAGATATTTTAATTCCCTGGCTGCATTGTCGAACATAAAACAGTAAAAACTAGCCGTCTCCATGGGAGGCTGCCTTTGTATACACAAACATGTACACACTAACCCCGATTAAGAAGACCTACCATTCAACCTACAGTTTAATAGACCAACATTTTGCAGGGCTATGTTATAATGTCTTTTTTGTTCAGCTCTGTCTGTGTGTATTTGATTAGAATGAATATGCCAGAAAGTAATCGCTTCCTAATAAAATGAAAAGCTGCAGAAATATCAAAGGTAGTGTTTTACACACAGAGCAGTTTTTTTTATAAATGTCTACAAATGAGGAACAACTAAACAATTTTTTTTTAATCAAACCTCTGACACCCTTTAGGCACATTAATATTCCAAAAGAGGTGTTTAATGATGGTAATGTTTTAATGATTATCTATACGATTTATACATATTATATTCATGCGAATGTAAATAAACGGCAGCTCACCCACTGATTTACAGTACAACAGTTTTAATTGGTGAAGATGAGTTTTAAGGCATGAACGAAATATCTATTCTGTACATATTTTCTTCGGTTAACGCCTATCTTTTTAAACTTCTTATAATCGTATAATAGTATTGTTTAATTGCAATAATAACTTTATTTCTGTATGTCACAATACACAATAAAGCCTTTTAATCTTTTTTTGAATTCTTGTGGAGATAAAATATAGCTACCAAATATGCCAAATGGGATATTAGGAAGATATGTATAAAACTATGTATAACCCATCCAGAATATTGTGATTTAATGGAATAATGTAGCTAAAACAAAGGGCTGTACAACTTTGGGCAAGTCAATGGTTCTTTTATAGCCATCGTGCAACTTTGTATAGGTTTCAATAGCTTGATCCTGATGATACAGGACTTGATTGCTTAGGTTGATAGAGAACGGCCTTCGTCAAGAGAATACTCAGCACTTTCTCTGAGATCTCCTTTGCTGCGTTATGGAGGACTGTGAGGTGTCGTTCTTTACAACTGTTGCAGGGGTGCTTAAGAGTGCAAACCTCGACCTTATTAGCCAGCTACACTTCCAGTGTCTCTGAATTCAAGAAATGTTCTTTATTATCACAGTGTATGACATTTTGGTACTTATGGTAATAAGTGTTGGGAGTACGCTTGGGGTGAGAAGGTGAAAGAAGATGTACATCTTGTGTGGTGTTAAGAGCTGCTGTAATCCTTTCTTTTGGATATGTGACACATTAATCTTTTAATGGCCTGAATACCTCATCCTGGCCAGACATTTAGCTTTAGCCTTCATTTGTGGCCATGCTGCTCAGAGTAGTTTGGTCTGTGCCATCCTGAGGGATTCCACAACTTAAAGGGTACTGCACAAAACCATCACGATGCCCGGGGGATTGACATGAGATCTGCATCTGAGCTCAAAACAACCTTGTCTCCCCAGGGTTTGGAGCATTCCTACAAGGGAGTGTATTGACATTGCAAAGGAGTAAAGGGAATCAGAGTCCCCTCATTATATGGCTCCAAGCTCAGACAGCAGATGTTGAGTTTTATCACACTTAGTTTGCAAAGTCTGTAAAGCAGAAATATGTGGCCATGGATCATACATGAAAGCCTTTGCGAGCTGGAGTGCACTTGGGAGCATGAGCTGACGGAGCTGGAAGTGGTATTTGTATGGCATGCGTAAATGATAGCGATTGTCTATCGGATTTCTCAGTGCAATATTGAGCAGCACAAAGTCGCTTTTCTGTGTCTGTGTGGGTGTTTTTGTTTGTCTGTGTGTTTGTGTTTGGAAGTGAAACAGAGTGCATGCTACTGGAAAGGTTGGACTTGGTGGCTCCTGCCTGGTTTGTCAAGCCTGGGCTGGATGTCTGTCAGTGCCCTACATGTAGACGAGCTTTGTGTTTTATTTAGACAGGGAAACAGCCTCAAATTTCAGTTTTAAATCCCTTTTGTTTGTCATCTCAGCTCCTCCTGTGACTTTAAGTCCAGACTAGTACCTACATCCCAGTTAGTTAAATGTTTTCAAGGTTCAGCATCCTCACCAAGTAATTCTCTGAAAATGTCCGTCACTGGCAGAATCAAATCCTCTCCAAGTCCAAGTCTACACTCCCTCCCGCTTACTACGATCTATGAACGAAAGGCGTCTGCTACTGCCATCCCAAAAAGGCTCTAAGTCAATAACCAGATTGGCCTCATCTGTAGTTCTTATCTGTAGTGTAGGTGGTGGAATGAGTTACCAAACTCCATTCATTCCGCAGAGTCCCTCACAGTCTTTAAGAAAGGACTAAAGACCCAGCTCTTCCATGAGCACCTTTGCACCTGAGAAAGAAACAAAAAAAAACAGTAAAAAGTCACTCTATCACTATAGCACCTATGTCCTATTGGACTCAAACTTCGTTCAAGCACTTATACGGTTCTTTACTAGATCTTGCTTGTGTTGTATTATCTCCCAGATGTATGTCGCTTTGGATAAAAACATCTGCTAAATGAAATTGCAACATTGTAACATTGTAAAGTGTGTGTTTGTGTGTGGTTTTTTTAGCACGAGCAAATGGTATGAAGCAGTGGAATCCATGCCTTCTGGGCCACTCTGAGGCCAGTTTGCTGCATAAATGTAGTCAGGTCATAACACTTTATGACATGATTAATGATGTTTTGAGTGCCAGCCAATTATAAAGATGAACATGGCAGGTGCTTTATATGAAACATTATAAATTATATTTTATAATAACATAAAAATGGTTATAATTCAATTTTACAAAACACATCAGGGGATTTTTTTCTTCATCATCCCCTCAATTTGCTAAGGCCCCCATAGCGTCTCCCCTGGCGACCCCCTGTGGGACCGTGGCCTGTACTTTGAAAAACACTCGGTTAGAGATTTGATCATAGGACAACATATTTCCAATTCCAGCAGTGAAATGATATGTTGTCTAGTCTATAGGTTTATCTCAGTACAATTTCAACAATTCCAGTAATACAGATACAAATTCATAAAAATGTTGTCCCCTGAATTCACCTGTGTTGCTTTGATATCAAAGCAATGCATGATGACGTCATGTATCTAAGCTACATCAATGTAAACGTAATGAAGGTAGATTTCTCAATGACATCACACAGTCGATATCATAACCTTGCACATCCAATTTGCTCACCAGCCATTGAGGGAAAGAGGGAAATTATTGAGAACAAAAAAAGTATTGTTGGAACAAGCTCATACATCATAACTTTGATATTTGTATGACCTGTTCGAATTTTGCAGTAGTAATTAAGAAAATCAATCGGATACTGAATTAAGTTTTAAACAGCCCTAATACCTATAGCTGATGTATATAAAGCTGATGTGGTGATTTTATTTTTTATTGCAATTGATTACATTGGAATAATCATTCAGACTCCAGTGCGTCTTGTCTTCACTGAGTGAAGCGTCGTCATTATTTACACAAAAAATTCCCGGAACTTCCGCCAAGTCTAAACGGAAGTAGGTACGTGGCCGCTTCAGCTGACAGTGTACATGATGGCGACAGAGGTTCAGAGCGGCGACCTCGACAGCGCTACTTCTAGCCGGCTCGAAGTTTCTGTCGATGGCCTTACTCTTAGTCCAGATTCGGAGGGCGAGCAGGGCCAGGTTGAGGAACCGAACCCCAAACCCGCGGAACCCGACGCCGACACGCCGGGTGCCGCTGAAGACGATGATGGAGAGACAGCTATGTCTGTGATTGAGAGGAAATGGGGCTTTCTTTTGCAAGATCTCTACGGAATGGCCCTTAAATTTTTCAAAGGTATTTTTTACATCTCTTTATTATGCTTGTAACGTCACTGCTTTACTACAAAAAAAAATCCCATTAGTTGAAAAGACCGTTGAACGAAAAACCTCACCACTCGGTGGTAGCAGCTAGTAGTTTGCTAACCTCAGCTGAAGCTGCTAGCTGTCACCTCCTGGGGGCTACTGCTGCTGCTACCCCCGCCAGCCCCAGCACTACATTAGCTACATGGCTAACGAGTAGCTAATTTTGCTAAGGAGCTGTTGGCAAACTGAGAAAAGGTATAACAAGAACTGCACTTCCGTCTAGCCAATTTGTGTTTCTGTCTCCTCGGACGACATGCCATTATAGCGTCTACCGTAGCCTCACTCGGGTAACGTTTTCTGTGTTTAGAGTTTTAGCAGAGGAAGGCGTCCTGTATCTGCTCCGTATCCCATGAATGTGTACGGTGGTCTTCCTTCACTGAGATCTGTTCGGACGGGTTTAACACGCCCTGCCAGTCCAGCGGCCGTGGGACGCCTGATATGTCATTTACCAACTCCGATTTTTTTTCTTCTTCTAAAGACGCAAGCAACTTCGTGTAAGGCGGTGACTAGGTGGCCACGAGAATGAAACTGGTTTACAGTCCGTTTCATCTCGATGTTCCAAAAATCACTTATTGAAGCCTTATTTGTAGAGCTCACTCGCCTGCGTGGCCTGACCATCAGCCGACTCCCAGTCGAGTGCCTCCCTATGACATGCTGCGACTACTACAACAACAGGAAGTCCGATGAAAAATTGCAATGTGATCACATGTATTTGTGCTGGATATGCATATTAGCTGGGAGGTGTAGGTCCTCAGAGGGCTCTTTCCCCTGCCAAGGTCCATGATATTTTCCGACAGATTATCTGGATGTGTCCCAACATCCAATGGGTTCTGTCTAGGCCCCTGCCAAGTCTCATGAAAACCACCTAGGTAATTGTTGCATGAATGTACAAACTGGAGGAGAATGAAAATATATGTTAAAATATATGTTGCAAATTAAAAACCAGCTGTATCCTGACAATCAGACTGAATTGCTATTCAGTCATCAGTGATTAGATGTAGGTGTCATGCTAAGAAATGGCAGGACAAACCATCTTGCCCAAACTGTAGCAGATGGTTGGAAGTCAACCTCATGAGAACGTTACTGAAAATGTTGATAGTTGTGCAAATGGTCGCTTTTTAAACTACATGCACACTTGTAAACTATTTTGAATACTGGTCAATTGTACACTTTTTACTGCAGCATAGTGTGTCTGATAATTGTGTAGACAAGTCAAAACCTCATTGTCATTCTATGATGTTGATCTGCACTTTGTGATTCTAATGTTAAGCTTTTGACGTGCATCTATTCTTTCATTCAAACCTTTAAATAACAAACTTTTTGCAATATTAAACTTTTTCTTTGTACCATTGAAACAGTGGACATGCTTTGACGTTGCTATTTTATACTTTATCAAGCTAGCTTTTTAAGTTTTAGTGCTACAGACATTTATGCTTATTTGAGTTTTTTTCTACCTTTCTTCAGTAATTCATTCAACACTACAGCATTTTCTGCGGGAAATTTAAGTTATCTCATCTAGTATACATACATACACTTAATGCTCAACTGAGAGGTATAGTGTGATTGAAGTGATTTTTGTCAACGGGTTATTTTTTATGAAGAATATGTGCATTGGTTTCTTAACTTACTCTAAAGAAAAACCAACAAAGGTATCACAGGTTATATGCTGCTACTGTTGCAGCTATGGCACTGTACAGTGATAGCTAAAGAAAGACACAGCAATGTAATGTGCTCCCAAGTACTTTTGATTGAAAAAACAATAAATGCAAACTCTTCCCTAATTGCTGTTCTTAGAGAAGGATGGAAAAGCCTTCCATCCGACGTATGAGGAGAAACTTCGGCTGGTGGCTCTTCACAAACAGGTGTTACTGGGCCCTTATAATCCTGATGCCTCACCAGAGGTTGGCTTCTTTGATGTCCTAGGCAACGACCGCAGGTGACCCCAGCAAACATCTGTTTGCCTGCATGTGACATTTGAACTTTGGTAGAAATGCCAGAAATTTTACTTTGCTAGAAAAGCACTATTCACTAAAATGGTGAAATAGTGAAATTGTCTTAGAGTTCTTCTTAAGCCTTTTGTGAAATTAAACTGTGATTAAGAAAATGTTTTTACTGATGATTGAAATAAATGTTGTATTATGCATAAGATTGAAAAAACGTAATCAAAATGCAAATCATGTATCTGTAATTGAACTTGTCCCCTCAATGTGGCTCTGTGCAGGAAAGAATGGGCTTCACTGGGTAACATGGAAAAGGAGGAGGCCATGGTGGAGTTTGTCAAGTTGCTTAACAAGTGCTGTAATCTCTTTGCTCCCTATATCACTTCACACAAGATAGAAAGAGAGGAGCAGGAAAGGAAAAGGTAAGCAGGCAGCCAGAATAACAGTGAAATGGCATTTAAGGGTCGTCCACATCAAGACATATAACATTACCTGTGAATAACTACTTTATAACAACAACAGCAGTGAGGAATGATATTTCGATTCAGAGCAATTTGATAGAAATGATAGAAACACTGATAGCCAATTAAAAGCCATCTGAATTTTCAGGGTGTCAAGTTCAGCTTATTAAAAGCTTATATAATGTAATATTAGGTAAAACCACATTGGTTATGTGCAACTTATAGCCCAGGACACAATACTGATGGGGTTTCCAAAGTTCTATTTGGACATTGCTTAGATCTCAAATTAACTTTGACTCTTTCTAAAATATGAAAAAAATGAATGAATAAAAAACCATAATGTTCATAACACAGTTGGAGCTACCAAACATCATCATCTATCAGTGCCGATGCTCACATTGTTATCCTTTTAGTTCAGGTGTGCCCAAAGTGGGGGCAGCCAGTGGACAGTCAAATTGAAAGAAAAAAGGAAAAGAGAAAAAAAAGAGAAATAAAATTTATATTAATAAAATCGATTAATAAAACTGAATTATTACTATTTTCAGGTGTGTTATTTCAAATATAATTTGTAACTACATAAACATTGAGAGCTTATTTGCTATGCTTATTCTGCCAGTCAAAACATCATCCTGTCAGCTTTATGCAGCAAGTTGGAGACCATGACGGAATGGTTTTTAGCCTCCTATAACTTTCACTAGTGTTGCTAATGAAAGTCAAAGTGGCACACACAATTGCAAACGGTTTGAATCTGCCAGTGACTAAAGTAATTGTTAGAGAATTTTTTTGGTGAGAATGGGGGTATATGCATGCAGCCTGGATTCACAAATATGCATATATGTCAGACATTTTAAAGCATCTAAGTGTACTGAATGCAAGGACGTGATACATACAATGCATCTGGAGTATTAACACCCCTTTACCTTTCCCACATTTTGTTATGTTACAGCCTTATTCCAAAATGGTTTAAAAAATGTTTTCCCTCAATCTATACACAATACCCTATAATGACAAAGTGAAATAGGTTTTTTTTTTTTTAGAAATCTGCAATTTTACTCAATGAAAAAATAAAATCACATGTACACAAGTATTCACATCCTTTACTCGGTACTTTGTTGAGGCACCTTTGACAGCGATTACAGCCACCAGTTTTCATTGGTATGATGCTACAAGCTTGGCACACCTGTATTTGGGGTATATCTCCCATTCTTCGCTGCAAATCTGCTCAAGCTCTGTCAGGTGAGATGGGGAGAGCACTGCACAGCGATTTTCAGGTCTGCTCTGGCTGGGCCACTCAAGGACATTCACAGATTTGTTCTGAAGCCACTTCTTCATTGTCTTGGCTGTGTGCTTAGGGTTGTTGTCCTGTTGGAAGGTAAACCTTTGCCCCTGTCTGAGATCCTGAGCGCTCCTCATCAAGGATCTTAAATTTACTTTGCTGTGTTCATCTTTCCCATGAGCCTGACCAGTCTCACACTTCCTGCCACTGAAAAACATCCCCACAGCATGTTGCTGCCACCACCATGCTTCAACGTCGGGATGGTATTAGCCAGGTGATGACAGGCGCTTGGTTTCCTCAAGATGTGATGATAGGCATTTAGGCCAGAGAC
>CAAKHG010014718.1:17169-33702 GCA_901007715.1 Dactylopterus volitans
TTGTTTTTTTTCATTTATTTTTTTTAAAAAAAAAAAGGGCCCCTTTAAAAAAAAAAAAAAAAAAAAAAAAAAAGGCCCTCTCTAGAGCAAATTTTGGTTTGTTGATTCTGGGCCACTCTAGGAACATGGTGGTGCAACAAAGGGGCTACATGGAAGACGAGATGTCCCCTATGTAAGCGTGAAGAACAGAAACAAAATTCATTTCAGGTGATTATGCTCTAATGAAAACAGATTTTAATATCATATCCCATTTATACCAAGAGATTACTCAAAATCTTACACATTGATCCTTAAAATGGATACAATTACCAATGATTGCTGGAGTCAATCAGCATGGTAGAAACATAACCCTATTAGCTTATGTCTTTTGTTCAAAGGTTTTCAGCTGCTTCATGACCCCTTGGTATAAAATAAGTTGAGGAACAAACCCTCTGTAAACCTCTGTCCTCACATAACAGCGGTCCCCTGGTTGTTTCGTACTCATAATATGGTCAAGGTCAATATGTTTTAGGTCCTGATGTTGTAACTAAGCACTAGCTTTATTTCATTTCAGGCAGCCTTACAGAAGCAGCAGCAGCTGGCGGACTCAATGATGCAGGCCAGCCTTGAAACCAGTAGTTTCAACAGCAATGACTCAGTTTCTGCGTCAGCAGCAGGAACATTATGTGCAGCTTCACCACCTGCTAGTGAGGAAGCCCCAACAGTCAATGGAGGCCACTCAGACTCATACTCGGAAAGCATGGATCGGGAGCCAGAAACTGAGGCAGCAGAGGAGGTGACAGAGAATGGGCCCCTATTAGGTTTGTTGACCCTATGATTGTCTCCTACTTAAAAAAAATCCATAACTTCCTTTAAAGAAGAGAACTGTCATTAGTCCTGTTGTACAGCTAATTCTTATGCCCCATAAAAAGGAAACACAAGCGCACAAACAAAACTTTATACCCATCCTGACACTTGTTGACGTGACCTGGGGTGGTACGAAGCAGGATTAACAGGTTAGCAAGGTAACTTTAGGGTTAACTCTGGGTTTTCCATACCACAAAGCTGGTTTATGTTTTCAGGGGAGTGTGTTGCCATGGTACCTTTTGCTCCAGGCTTATCCTGCTCCAGAGAAGGTTATGTTCTAGATAAGAGATCAATACATACAAAAACGCCTACTGGCCAATCAGATTTGCAAGTAAGTGTACTTACTAGTTTGACTGATGATTTTATTTTTATTCTTTTGTGTGCTTAAACATTGCTACAGTAAACTGATCACACAATGTAAAATGCTCTAAAGTTCAATTCACTTATAACTAGTTTTTGCAATTCCTGCAGAAAATGTGTGTGAATGCTTACCGCTGAAAGAATGAAAGAAAACTACACGCTCAGAAAGAAGAGACTTACGATCGCACCAACTTTTTTTTTTTCTTTCGGCCCAAAAACGTGAAAATGCTGGCGAGTTAAAAAAAAAGATAATCGGTGGTCTCCTTGTTCCAGCCCCAAACTTTGTTTCCACCACCATGATGTAGAGGCAGACGCAGTTTCCCCCTGAAATCTGCTGAGCACGCCCCCCTGAATTCCAGCTTCCCGTATGAAGACTGTGGCACTTGTGGCTTAAAACTTTATAAACTTTGAAAGAAGAGACTGAAATTTTTTTCCCGGTTTGGCCTGAAAATGCCGGCGATTTAGAAAAAGTTCACTTTTGGATTTTTGCAAAAATCCTGGTTGCAAATTAACAGAAGCGAATGAGAGATTCGGGAACGGCTCTTGGCACTTTCAGGGTCCTGGAACAAAACCTTTAAGTCACTCGGTTAAGACGATCACATTTTCTGAATCGGCACAAATTTCCCTACGTTTTTACTGAAAGTGGGTCCATGAAACCTAAAAATTGTGGCTGTAGCACTGGATGAAAAAAGCTTGAAACTTAAACTGTGATGTTTCAAAAACTTAGAAATGTCCATGAGAAAAATGCAAATTCAATTGCCGAAAGTCATGTCAACAAGTTTGAATGGAGTTTTTCGGTCGAAGAAGTTAATTATCAAAGCAGGAGTGCGTTTCAAAAGGTTTTTAGTGTCTCTGCATTCATTGTTATGGAAAAGTTTTATGAAAAAGCTTAATATTTCAAAAAGTATAACATGTAGAATAAATGTCAAAAATAAATAAATAAATAGATTCCTCAATAAGCTGCCCATTTTGATACTTGAATGGTTACTGTGGCACAAAAGGTTCCGGAGTTATCCTGCAGCAAAAAACTTATGGAAATGGGATAACAATAGTGTGAATTCCTTTAGCATCCACACAATAACATAAAGTAGTAAAGTTTGTTGGAAAAAAAATTAGAAAAAATGTGATCCATAGTTTCTATATCTACGTCATAGGATACCATTATGATTAAATCTAATCATGTCGTAATGAAAGCTTTTTATTAATGATGTGGCAATGATTTTATATTGATAGCTAATTAACTGAGGCATTCACACAGTCAACGATTTTTTTTCAGCTTTGGCTGTATATTTGTGAAAGGTTGTTCTTTGTAACTGAAGTATGTGTCTCTGTTGTCATGTTTGTGACTGGTCATCTGGCGCAAACCTGTAAAGCTTCCAACTAGCTTGAGAAAACCTGGGTTGAATTGGAGAGTTGATAGCAGCCTTCTTGACATTGCTTATCAGCGATTTCGGTTGTCAGTGTTTGTCAAGCCAGGCAGCTCCAAGATCCACAGGCTATGTTGAACTTGCTCAATAGTACACGGGCTTGGAGGGCAGGGAGATCAAAAGCTGGAGCAACTAATATATGATAGTTGGCTGATCTAGACATCATGCAGTCACACATTTAACTGAATAGGTAAAAGCCGTCGCTTTGAACAAAGATTTTGTTCAATAAAAAAGTTTTACTAACCTTCAGTGGCAGTCTGCTCACTCTCAGATATTTTTTTTTTGATGAAGCGGATGCATTTTCCAGTTGCCATAATTTCACATGTTCTGTGACAAACATAACATCAACAGAGAATATAGGTGGTCTGTTGTTGGACAAATTTTGCATTATATTGAAAGTAGCATGCTGTCTTGTAGTAGAAGATTATGTCAGAATTTTGCAACAACTTTGCAATAAACTTTTGTTGTCATTTGATTTTAGCAGACTCCCCACCAGTCATAGCTGCTCCCTCCATGTGGACACGACCACAGATAAAGGACTTCAAAGAGAAAATCCGTCAGGATGCTGACAGTGTGATCACGGTAGGGCGCGGTGAGGTGGTGACAGTGCGCGTACCCACTCACGAAGAAGGCTCGTACCTCTTCTGGGAGTTTGCCACGGACTATTATGACATCGGCTTTGGGGTCTTTTTCGAATGGACAGATGCTGCCTCCGCATCGGTCAGCGTGCATGTGTCAGAGTCCAGTGATGAGGACGAGGATGATGAAGGTGAGGTGATGGTGGCAACCATGTTTCAAGAAATCTGCCATGTTTTTGCCTTACATATTTTCAAGTGTGGCAGTAATGCTGAAACAACAAAGTGTGATTGGCCCTTTTCACAGCAGACATTTAGATTTTTCAGAGCAGGTTGTGGACAATGACATTAAAGATTGCCTCGTTCCATTAAGTGTACCAGTAAGCCATGTCAATGAAGAGCATGTCAGATAGTCCCTGATTCAGAATACATTTTTTTTTCACAAGATTTTGTGTTGGGGTGTTGCCTTTCCTTGCCCGAAAAGTTGACTGTAAAGTGAACATGAAATATGCAAAACAGTATCTCTTTTATTGAATGAAAGACAGAAGTTTGCCATTTATTGCCCCAAGTTTGACTATTGTATGCAAAATGAGGAAGATGGATCATAATTCCCATTATGACAGCAGATGAGCAGATATGGTAGTCCCTCTGTCCCTTCAAAACAAATTCTGGTGCACAGAAGACCACGCCATATTTTGTCAAATACCTTATTTATCTCTGTGTTTGGCATTATACTGATTTTTTATTATACAAATGTGAGATTTAGATATTTGATGGTAGTTATGATATTGAAATCAGGTGTTGGTGTGTGCCATTGGGGGAAAAAAATAAAAAGATACGTGGTGCTTCTTTCCTACTTAACATTTAAATTGTTGTGCCCACAGGCGATCCTCCCAGTGAAGAGGAGAAAGCAAAGAAGGAAGCAGGGAAGCCCCAAGTGGATGAGATTGTGCCGGTGTACCGGCGGGACTGTCATGAGGAGGTATATGCTGGCAGCCATCAGTACCCTGGTCGTGGAGTCTACCTGCTCAAGTTTGACAACTCCTATTCACTCTGGCGCTCCAAGAGTGTTTACTACAGAGTATATTACACCAGATAAGCCTGAATACAGAGACAGGGAGAGCCAAGGAGTGTGCATGTTCATATATGTGTGTGTATGGGCGGAGATTTGTTTGGTGGCAAGGTGTGTGTGTGTGTTTGTGTGTGTGTGCGCGTGCATGTGTGTGTGTGTGCGCGCGCGCATTTGTGTGTGCGTGCGTGCGTGTGTGCGTGTGTGAGCAAGCCCTCACCCACACCCACGTGCCCGTCTCTGTATGCAACGGCAGCCTGTGTGTGTGGAGACAGCGATACCAGATGTACTCTGGATTCAACCACCAGAGGGTGACAAATAGACACATCTGGAGCCCTGCTTTGGAGATTGAACTAATGTGTGTGCACTATGTTTGTATGTGTCTCAAGATACACCCATGCTGAATCATGACATAAAGCCCTTAGAGGAGTGTGTATTCCTGTAGGAATTTGCTCTCATATTGTATTTTATCTCTTCACTGTGGACTCCTGCCAGTTCCCATGCCCAACACTGATCAACATGGCCTTGTGGCTGCTTCTGCCCTGAGCGACACTTTCAAAACCACAAACAGAAACCCAGCTAGCCTTGGCCAGTGTTTCCTATTTGGTGGCAATGATGGTTATTAATCCCTGGAGAACACATAGACAATGTGTAAAATCAAGTTATACAGCGATCAGCCATAACTGTAAAACCACTGCATGTTTAACATAAGATATAATACCACAACGGTGCAATAAATTCTCCCTTCACGAGGAGTTTTATGTTTAATTTTTATTTAATCTGTTTGAGTGCGGTGCTGACATATTTTAGTGATTGTTATTTGGACTGTAATTTATGGTGCTGTTGAACTGTCCTGGGACAAGTGTCCCTGAAATGTTTTCATCCGAATGCATATGGGTGAATTGACCAATATATTAGGGAAACCTCTCCAGTGTAGCCCCGTATAGTTGCACAGCATCACAAATTACAGTCCCAATAACTATCATTAAAATATGTTATCACCTTTCTCACACAGATTCAATAGAAACTCCTCCTGAAGGCAGAATTTATTGCAGGGCTGTTGCATTATATTCAGTGGTAAACATAGTGTTATGGCTGATCAGTGTATAATATAATGCACTTTGTAACACTATGCCTTTCTTCCACAGAGCTTCTGATCTTTGTCAGCTCTTGCACTGTAAAAACACCAGTGTGTAGTCATCATGTTTTTCATTGGAAAACAGAAAACAGTATCATTCTCTTCCCTGGCCTACAGGGATATATGATTCTTCTGATTGACAGAGTAAATCCATGAGTACGTTAAAATATTTAGTTACTATATTTAGTTTCTACTGGCAGAATTTACGAGGAAAGAGGTAATTCCTTGGCTTAGGATCAAGTCCAAATGAAGTCATACTAAGTAACACGCACATGCAGGTATGATTGTTGGCCACTTGAACTCAAACATCTCAGTGTGTGATTATAGAACGAGAGTTTTAAATCAAATGGCTAAATATTTGCTTGCTGTTTCCCTTCAAAATTATGTCAAATCTGTGATGTGTTGTTTTCATTTCATCTCACTTTAAAGCGGTTGCCTCAGTGCTTATTCATTGTTGGTGTGGTTACTCCACATGATGGTCAATATCACCTGTCCAGATCTTTGGCTCAGCATTTCTTTATCCCCTGTTAAGCAGCAAGGAAATGAACTAGTATGGGAGTATCAATGTGTTTGCTGTACCCAACTCAAACACAATGAAAGTTCATCATTCACCAATGTTTTTGAGGTCAGAATTTGAAATTCCTTTACTGAACTTTTAGTGTTGCTGTTCAATTGTATTTTGTTTCTAAGATGAATGAACTTAAATTGTCCTCACAGAGTGAATAAACAGAGGTGACCTAGTCTTTTTGTGTCTTGGATGATGTGGTTGCTTACTAACTCATTTGGTTCATTAAAATGCTTAAAATTAGTTAATTTTGTTAACCCCGTTCAGAAGTTTTCTTTTGTTCAGCATCAAATTGCATTTCCATAATTTGTGTACCTACCACCCAGGTGAATTATTCTTTATGTTGTCTGACTCTGGTTGCTGAATGGGGAATGCATTAGGTGAGCGTCAGACATTGGAGCTATATTTGTAAATTTTTATGTGTGTATGCAACCGAAATTGAGACAGAGACAAATAACTTACAAGTTGAGCATAGTCCTTAGTCTGTCAATTTGTCACATTATTTAATTAGGGGTCACTACTGTCTCCTGTTGATTCCGAGATTTGTGTAAAGAAAATGTTTGTTGAAGTTCCCAAATCTTTATTATTATTATTGTATTTGCCTAAGTTTGTTATTTCTCATCAAATGGTTTGAGTTGAAGTGTTCAAGCCTTCTATGTAAATAATTCTATAAATGAGTATCTACAGGTTTGTAAGATGTGGGAGAAGGTTATGGTCTTGGGGAGCACTGCACTGTAAAATATGGTTAATGAGATATATGTAAACATTTTACCCAGAATTAAAGTTCAAAAACTTGGAGTAGGTATAATATTGTGAGACTGTTGACATGATGGAAACACAAAAGCTCATCTTTTTGTATTGTTTTCAACTTCTTTGCATATCTTATGCGTCGCAAGATCTTTTTGGGCATATATTTTAATCTTGATTAAACCTATGTTCATCCCCAAGACGAGAAAGTTTCCTTCTTTTTTTCATCATTACTTTAATTTCTTTACCAATAGACCGGTGACATCAGAGCAGATGTATAGGTGACACTAATGATGTGTCCCAGTAATTACTGCAGCTGATCATTCCTGTAATTTTTTTTTTCTGCAACATGGTGAACAATTGTTCTCTTTGAAGAGTTACTAACTCTACTTGCTTCAGATACAAGTCTCCTACGCTGACCTTGAACAATGGAAGAGTTTGGCTTTGTTCCTTTTTTCTTACTGTTTTCCGGCCAAACACATTTTCTGCTGAGAGAAGGAAAAATGCAGATGTTGCTCAAGTGCAGCAGGACAGTCCTATTGCCTGCTATGCTCACCATAGTACAAATAACAAAGTTAAAAAAAAAACAGGCTTCCTCCATGGACCAACACCTTATTGTGGTGAAGGGGTTTGAGTGTCCTAATGATCCCAGGAGCTATGTTGTTGGGGCAGCCCCTGGTCTGGACCCCTGGTAGGGTCCCCTGGTCTGGTAGGGCAAACTCATCTTCCATGAAGGGACAGACAGAGAATGGTCCATAAAGACAAATATGGGAAGAAAAACATAAAACAAACCAGTGTACCCTGCCCACAGGGTAATTGGGGCCCCACTCTGTAGCCAGGACTGGGGCAGGGCCCGGTTAGCAAGCGCCTGGTGGCCAGGCCTTTGCCCATGGGGTCAGGTCAGGTCCAGCCCAAGGCAGAGACATGGGTACATCCTCCAGCAGGTCCACCACCTGCAGGGGGAACAATATGGGCCTGGTGCAACGTACATTGGACAGCAGGCCACTGCTGCCCCTGTAATCTGGACCTCAATAAGCAGAAGAAGATGAGGAGAACAGGCAACAGCTAGCATAGTGTGAGAATGGCTGCGTCAGCCTTTTTCTCCTCACTATCGAACAACTGTAACCACAGAACAGCAAGCGACGAGGCATTGAAAGGAATTTCTATTGAATGAAGTAATGAAATGAGTAAACATCCAGATGCAGAGAATCATGCACCATTTTAGTTGCAAGGTGCACTTGAAGAAGAACTACGTAGCCATGCATGTTTTTGAAACAATTATTTTTTGTAGCTTGTGTATTTCACATTGGAGAAAGTTTAACTGTATGCAACTGGGGCATTTAGCTTTGTGGAATTTAAATAATGTTGGTAGGAATCCCAGGTAGTGGAGTGGGAATCAAGCCCAGGACAAACATGCTGTGGACACACAGACAGAAGAGAGAAATCAGAGAAATTGGGATTGTACTGTCAAGATTTATTTGAAAAGGTATAGTAACATGAATAATCTGGTACTTTGTTCTCACCGCAGTCAGTTGCTAATTTGCTGTTTGTGTAAATCATGTTGTAGCTAAAACTGGTATGCTAGTTTGAATCTTGTATTGTAAGCATTCTATTTTGCAGCTCATTCGAGTCAAATAAAAAAAAAAAACAAACTCCAAACATTACAACAACAAACAAAAATGGATTTTATCAATAGTTTTAGCTGTACCATAACACTCAAATTGTCTGGAAGCAAACTAACTAAACTCATGCTAGATCCCGCTAAAATGAACAGTGCAGGCCAACTGCTCGGTTTGCAAGCTAAAGCAAATGTTAGTCTCATTTCTGTGAGTTACAAACAGCCTTTTTTGGATGTCTTTAATTTTTCATATCAAGCAGATTTGTTTATTTCACACTATCATATAAACAGTAGGTTTTTGGTTCTAGTCATGGTTTAACACCTTGTGTGGGTTATTGAGTTGGTGATAGGTTATTTATAGGGAAAATATCTTCAAGCTCAGGTTAACCCAATTTAATTTGTATGTGCAAACACAAAAAAATCATGCAGTTAAAAGGCAAATTATATCCTAAATGGATCAAAGCAAAAAGAGTGACAAACCTCATTTTATGTGACTTCTATTCTTCATAGCGGGGGGCAGGAAGATCAAGCACATATTCATTTTGAAGATCGATTCTGTCTGTTAACGCCTTGTTCTGATTGTAGTCGTGTTCCTTCGCTGGTCACAATACAGCATTTATGATGTTTTTCCAAGCAAGAAAACAGTGACATCCTCGAAGTTCACAAGAATGTTACAATTCATGTTTCAGTTAAATAATGTTGTGTTTATGTAGCATTGTAATTACCAGCAACCTGCTTACATCCCATTTGATCTGGAAATTTGATTACAGCTTTGATTTATGAAACTTAAATTAGCAAGACTAATTGTAATTTAATTTAGTTAGTTTAATTAAGCAAGTGTTTTCTCATTAAGTATTGTACAAACTGGTTTTATCAGAAGAAAAAAAGAAAGAACGTTTGAGTTTGTTTTGTATTATTTGCACTTTGAGCATTCATTAAAAATGAATGCAATTTAACTTTAAAATAATTAAACATATAATAATACGTAATATTTTTTTTTTGCTATTTGCCATTAAAAAATGTTCTGCGTTTTTTTTTTTTTAAAAGAGAAATATATCAGTATCGGTGAAATCGATGACGGTAACGTCTTTGTCTGCTACTTGATGTGACCTCCTTTTAACTGGCTTCTATTCTCCCCGGTTTGCTGTTGGCGGTCTTTCTCTTGTTCCAGACTGGAATGGATCCGGTCCTGGTTTTCATGAGGCTTCTCCGCAGTCTTGGAGGGGACGCAGGTGAACTCTCCGTCTACGTTTCTGACTCCGGTTCCAGTTGCCACAGGTGGTTATAGTATTTTCCGGGTTTTTATTTGTACTCTACCCGACTTTTCCTTGTTTTTTCTTTTCACTCCAGCCTGCGCTGCTTGAATTTGAATAGACTTTAGCGTGTAACGTCTCCGGTGCACAGCAGCGCAAAGTCGCAGGCTTTGAAAAACAAAAAAAAAAAAATATGGCGGGATTGAGGGATTACACTGCCTCGCAAATTACACAAGACATAGAACAGTTACACGGTTTGGGTGCGTTTTAAAACAGTTGGATTCGTGTGTTTGGACGTTTTTCGGCGCCGCTGGATATATCGTTGTGAAATAAATATGCCGTTTCAGCAGAGGAGTGTTGAGCCGCGGCGTGTGAGCAGGTTATCGGCGAGGGATGTTTGGATCCCGGGGGAAGAAGCCGGGAGACGAATGCCGCGGAAGCCCGTGTTATTCTTCTCTTTGGATGAGGTTAGCTGTCAAACACTATCCGGCATAATCCACCAACTTTCCAGCCTTTCTGGACATGCCAGCGACATTTTCCTGGGCATCGAGATGGAGGCAGAAAGAGTGTTCAGAAGGTCCTGCAGGATCCAGGCGCGGCTGCACATCCTGATGGGTGAAGTTGCCAAGTTAGACCCCAAGAAAGTCCCAATCCGTAAGTTTGTGCTTACTTACTTCAAACATCTTCGCGTTTCTGCATGTTTCTTTGATTTGAGTGATAGGGTCTATCTTACAATTAACAATGTGGCTCTTTAGTAATACCATAGCTGAAGAAATCACCATACACTTTAGATGTAAATTACTAAAAGACGTTCCATGACTTCCTGATTGGAACTCAATCAAGGTAGTTATGAGTTTGAGATGTCTGGATTAAAACTGTATATTGCAGGTGTTTTTACACGAGGCCCCCTGTTTACTGGTGACTGTCGCATAAAATAAGACAGAGTGACCTGCCTGTGAGACGCTTTGTTTGTCTTGATTCTGACTGACTTTAATGTGAGTCCTGTCACTGATGATGGATTTCCTTTCAACATACTGACCATCTGTCCTGAAGGCATTCAGATCACACAGGATACTCACTACCTTTTTTGGCATTACTTCTTGTTGTTGTATGCAAATGACAGTCAACATAGTGACAAATAGAAAATCAATTTCCTCCGTGACTGAAGTGGTTTTGTGATTTTGTTTGCAAAACGTGCCTTCTGTTTTTATGGTTACATATTAACTCAGACTTTGACTCATTGTATGGCAAAGCTACCTAAAGACTGGGAGATTGTGTCTACTCTGATGCAGCCACATTGGCTCACAATGCAACTTTATCCTGTGGCTTCCTATTTAACAGGTTGTTATGCACTGCAGAATAAACACAGTCGTAACAGGATCCTGTTTCTCATTGACTCTCTTCATGCAGCCTTTCTTCTGAAACATGTTGCAGAGAATGATTCATAAGACAAACCCAAATTTAGCTTTAACATTGAAGGTGGAGAGTTTAAGCTTGGATTCATTGCTCTTTGTTTCCTTTTTCTTGCCCGTGCTCCATATGTTCACATGTTTTGAGTCTGACTGTGACTCACTTGCTGCTTCAAAACTCGTTGCGGGGAAATGATAAGCAGAGCAGAGAGCTGACAGACGCAAGCACGTGTGATGAGCAATTGATGATGCAAATAGTTGTGAATAAGTTGGTTCCAATTTGCTCCTATTATTTGTACCTGTAGATGTCTAACACGGTCCTGGGCCGGGCTGACAGTTTGTTTTTATAAAGTAAGATAAGTTATTCACTCAGTGGAAGCTAGCTTCTGAAGAAGATGAGGTGTGAAACGGATGACTGGAATGCTGTGTATTATGTGGTGATTTGTATTTGCCAGCTTCTACATAGGCTCAAGACCAACAGTGAACAGAAGCACTGACTTCTGGTTCATAACTACTCAAACTTGTCTTTATGACAGTATAAGACCTTGAAATAAATAAACATCTGGCATTTGAGGGCATTTGAATCCAGCATTGCGAAGAGTTTACTGGATTAAGTGTGTCACCATTCAAAACAGCTGGTAATGCTTTCAATAGTTATATGAATGAAAGTCAATGTGTAATTCACATGATTTGCAGTGGCAAAGTATAAATAGTCATGTTATAGTTTATTTAAGGCCCATCTACATCATCTTCATCATACTCCAATGCTTGTAGTGCTGCTGGTCAAATGTGAATTTTGACCTCAAATTTTTAATGTGAGTGAATGAATGAATGAATGAATGAATTTTATTTATTTCAAACATATATATCAAAAGCAAAACATTAGAAAATAAAAACAACTATCAACAAAACTGAGCATGTACACATGTTCAAAAAAGGAGTAGGAAGAAGTTTTAACTCCTACCCCCTGTGTGTGATATATAAGTGGGTGGAAATTGTATCATATAATTTTATCGACTTACAATTTGCATGTTAAAGTCACTGTGCTTAGTCAACTTGTTGTCCACTACTGTGAATCAGAATTCTAACTCTATCCTCAGCTTTGAATGGATTGAGGGAAGGATGTAAGATAAAAACAAGAACACGCTCTGCAGTCGGTTCCAAGGTCCATCCACCCTGGCAACACTATACTGCTTTTGAAAATGAGGAGAAAAGGATTGTGGGAGCTAAGAAAGAAAATCTAATTCATAACTTTATTCTCCATTAGGGGTGTAACGGTTTTGAACCAAACCACTAAACCGCGGTTCAGAGGAGTTTGGTGTAGTGACTCGTTTTCTCATCTTGAACCGCAGTTTGGTCGCGCATGCAAAAATTTCGAGGAGCACTTGAATGCAGCATAACCTCTCACATGTGTTGATGGCGGACAAACCTGAACTAGCAGACCCTCCAGCGGCACTTCGGCCATCTGTATGGAGGCATTTTGGATTTCCAGTTGAGACTACAGAGGCTGGTGGTCGTGTTGTTATCAAGACGCAAGTTAATTGTCGTTTGTGTTCAGCGAAACTGTCTGTGCGCATATGAAGACATATCACGCAGACAGAGACCTCACTCAGCCTGGCGCAGCAGCGACAACCCCATGACACCAGATCTTCACAAAGCCTTGAAAATGAAACTTGGTCCGAAATCAGAGCGAGCAAAAGCAATTACCAATGCTATTGGGTTAAACCGAACCGAAGTTTGAACTGAACCACAACTTAAAAACCGAAAGTTGAACCGAACCGCAGGTATGGTGAACCGTTACACCCCTATTCTCCATATAACATGTAATTCTCCAGACATGACCACAAGTCAGGAGTAAAAAAAAATGATGCAATCAAGAACTACACATCTTGATAAGATTAGGTAGTTTTCAAAAAACCCTGGGTAGCTTTGGTAATATGTTCACACAAATGACATGAGCATCAAGCACATCATCCTACAGTAGAATCTTGAGTAGATGGAGGACATCTGTGCATCACCTGCTGACATATAACAACCTTGATTTGAAGTTTTTTGTATGCATCAGATGTTGTGTCTACCTCCAAGTCTGCAGCTCCTCTCGACCTCAGAGCTTTATAACAAGTTTCATGTCACTGTCAATGTTTTCCTATCTGTATGGCAAACTGATAAAGTCAGCAATTAGCCAAAAAAATCTCAGGTGCTACTGCTTGTTAAATTTAGTCAAATTTAGTACTTGGTTGAATAGGAAGTATGCTATTTAAATGTTAGAAGTAGGTCAAACTGTAATGAAGCTTAAATGGAGTTTGGGGTTTCTTAGGGTCTTCCTGTTAAAAATCTTGACACTGATTAGCTACCTACTGATGTTTGACTGAAATAAACAGAGTTCACATACATGTGCACAGACACCGGCACAGATGCACACGCACACTGTACAAACTACTGGGAGTGGACACACATTTACAGCTGACTCAAGAGTCCATCTTTCTGTTGTACATGCTCATTCTCAGATATTTATAGACTGATGTCTTTGCTCATTGGTCTTTCATCTGGAGCATGCTATCATGTATAGTGTGTCTGGCTATGTTTAAGTGCTTCTCTAGGACCTGCCTATGTGGGCACATATGCACTTGGCTTATCTGTTGAGGCATATTTCATGCTCTGACTGGCAAGAAACTGGCCAGCAGTGTTTGGACAGAAACTGTACCAGCCATTATTGATGACAGCAAGCTGCTTAAATGATATCTATAGTGAGTCCCTTATCACATGATGAATAATAAGACATAGTCATAACCCAAACAGTTTGTGGATTTTAAAACTTTTTTTCCCTGTTTGCCCGACAAACCGTCACACTTACACATAACACTCCCCTGCTCCCCTGTGTATCCCACTTTGGTTCCCGTTGGTCACTATTCACTCAGGCCTGTAGTAGCCCTTTTCCTTCATTGATAGAAAGCAGTTATTACGCAGCCATAATCCACAAGCCTGTTCCCACATAGCTTAATCAAGCAAGAGGAGCCTGGTCTGTTTCGAGACGGTGACACATGAGGAACAAAAGGACAGGGTCACGAGGCACATTGAGAAAAATAGGGAAAAAGAGGGAAATGCCTGCAGCATTCAAAGTAGTGAAGCCGTTGAACAGCATCTGATTTGGGCAGCGTGTGTGTGTAGATGTGCAGCTGGCCTCTCTCACGCCTCTGCATGGGCCACTCAGGATCTAGATGCAGCCCTGGCCAGCCAGGCCACAGAGCCATTATTAGGAAGTGGAAAAATCTGTGTGTGTGTGTGTGTGTGTGTGTGCGCGCGTGTGCGTGCGTGTGCGTGTGTGTGTGTGTGTGTGTGTGTGTGTGCATAAGCATTGCCAGGTCACTCTATGGTGAAGTTTTAATTAATGAATGTGTATATGTTATAAAATTCCACTAGAGTTTTTTTTTTTTTTGTGATGTGTTTTCATTTAGTTTTTACAAACTTTTTTACAGCATGGTAGTTTCTTCCATCAGGAACTTTGCAAAACCAAACTGTTAGCCCCTTTCCCATCACAAGAACTTTTTTCATTTACCCGGGCTTTTGAAAAACCACCGAGCATTCCCACCATTACCCGGGAGAAAAACTTTCCCTGCAACCCAAACTTTCCCCCCAAAAAAGTACCTGTTGGCAAGGTAGGACTTTTCAGATTACCTGGAATTCTTGGTGGTGGAGCTGCGTGCTAAAGGATGCTGATTGGTGGAACATACTTGCAGGGTTTACATTTGTCCGCCATGTATAAACCTTTGGCTGCAAACTTAATTTCTACAATCTTTACTTAGTTTGTGTTTTAATCATTTGGAAAATGGAGCAAAAGAAGAGAAAAAAGAAGATCAACTGAATGAGAAGTGGACAGACAGCAAGGTTCAGGCTCTTGAGCGAGAGAGCACACTAAGGTTGGACCTGATGGCTCCAATACAGTCGGTCAAGTCTGGGCTGTTGTGTATATGATGTAGTGCACTACATCATATACACGATGTAGTGGACGACACAACAGCGTTGCATTGTGGGATACGGGAGCACAAAGTAGCATTGTTTGTTCACCCAATTTTGCGGTGCGTTGTGGATATTTTGTCGTCCACTATATAGTGAATGAAATCAGCTGTGGAGAATTCGAACAACACTACAAAATGGTGTATACCCTATATAGTGCACTACATCCATGATAGGGGGCGATTTCGAACACAGCTAATATTTCCCCGCTCAAGAAGGCACATTTACAGGCCCGTCTGAAGTTTGCCCGTTAACACCTGAATGATTCAGAGAAGGCTTGGGAGAATGTGATGTGGTCAGATGAGACCAAAATTGAGCTCTTTGGCATCAGTTGGACTCTCCGTGTCTGGAGGCAGAGAAATGCTGAATATGACCTCAAGAACACCATCTCCACTGTCAGTCATGGATTTGAAAACATTGTACTTTGGGGCTCCTTCTCTGTTAAGGGTACAGGAAGACTTCATAGCATTGAGGTGTGTATAAACGGGGCTATGCATTGTAGAATCTTGGATGACAACCTCAAAGCCTTTGGCAGATCACTGAAGATGGGTCATGGATTGGTCTTCTAGCATGACAATGACCCAAAACATACAGCCAAGGCAACAAAGGAGTGGATCAAAAAGAAGTACATTAAGATCCTAGCCAGTCTCTGGACCTTAATCCCATAGAATAATTTTGGAGTGAGCTGAAACTTTGAGTTGCCAAGTGACAGCCTCAAAACCTTCAGGATTTGGATTGCATCTTTAAAGAGGAGTGAACCAAAATGCTTCTTGAGATATGCGCAAACCTGGTGACCAACTACAAGAAACATTTGACCGCTGTGCTTGCCACCAAAGGTACTAAGCCTCATTTTACTTTGGGATCAAATCCTTAATAAAATACATTTTAAAATACATAAAAAATAATGTAAAACCTTTTATGTAATGTTTTTTTTTTTATTTTGATGTTGATATTCTGTATCTCCCTGTTAAAACAAACCTACCATAAAATTATGGACTGTTCATGTCTTTGTAAGGGGGTAAACTTACAAAATCAGCAGGTGATTAAATAATTATTTCTCCCACTGTACATTAGAAGCAGAGAGACTCAATAGACATTAGAGAGGTTGCTTACTATTAAACAGGTGACAAAACATTTACAGCAATGTTAAGTGCGTGTTGTATGTGTGGGTCCGATGTAACCTAATTTTTTAGCATAACCACTTCAGCTATTCTCCCGTGTTGCTTTGACTTTCCCTCTTCCCCTCTCTCTCCACTCGCTGTCCCACTCTACTGTATATCTGTTCCCTCTCTGTCTTCCTGTTTTTTCAAATGGTTTCTGTCATCCTCTGCCATTTGATGTCAGCTCCTGCTGCCGTGCTGACTACAACAAAGACATGGCCCATGCCCCCCTTCATCTTTCATTCACGCTTTGTCTGTCTTCTGATCTTTTTTATGTGTCACCTGTGCCTTTTTGCTCTCTGTTTATGCTCTGTTTTCACCATGCTTTCTCTTTATCAAAGACTTGTACCAT